>JAQFYZ010000827.1:0-32313 GCA_034695085.1 Cylindroiulus punctatus
TATGTACCCATAGGGTGTGTATATAGTTTCAAAACATTTGTACCCTTATGGTTCAACATTTGTACTTTTTCCGTTTAGAGTGTAGACTTATTCATTGCCCCAAATACCGTATCAGAAAGCGTTGTGTATCGATGTTCAGCATATACATGTATAGACTCCTTTAGGAAGTGGGCTTCTCCCGACGAGTCGTAGGCTGGCAGTGATTGCCTTACCATTGGGGCAGTTAAAAATTTGAAATTGCATTTGCTTGGTCAGTTTAGGCAGGTTGCAATAGACACTTTGCGCAGCGCAACGAGTTTAATTTCATTTTTGTGCCTTAAATAAGTTTGTTATGGACGTGCAATTTCCTAGCGAAGGTAAACTGGTAATACTTGGCGATGCAAAATAAACGTTATTAAAAGCACAAACGTTAGCTTACTTTTGCTTTTTTCAGCCTAGTTTAAGAAAACGAATGTTTAACCTACCGTTCATACTTTTCATAAACGTTTGCCTTAGGGAAATTGCACGTCCATAACAAACTTTAATAAAAGGCACACAAATGAAATATAACTTTCGTTTCTAAAACAACATCGGTGAACGACCAGTTTAGGCCAGTTTTGGCTAGGCTAGTTGATAGCTATAAAAATGGCAATACATACTGTATATAACAGAAAGGATAAACCTGGAATGTAAATGTTTTGTACACATTTGGAGCAGGGAGTATTATCAAACTTAATCATAGTTTTTCGAACACATAACTGCACGGAGATAAAGGTTAAATGGTGACAACTGTAGGTCAGGTGCCCTGCTTGTACCATATACTAGACAAATAGGGCTGACATTTGGAGCATTACGGAGCAGGTACTATTATCAAAGTTTATCCGAAAGTCTTAATTTCTAACCCAATGTAGGTGAAACACTAACCCAGTGCACGGAGAGCATATCGCTCTAGTATGATTATACTAAAGTTGCACAACTCAATTTTGATTTACCGATTGATCTAAGGCAGGATTAGGTCAAGCGAAGTGATCTCCATAATCCGAAAAAGGATCTTGGAACCCCGCAGTTTTTAGGCATTGATAGGTTTGTAACTTCTGATCGGTGGTATAACCAGATTTACAAACTTTTATAACCTGTAAATTGGAATTTACTGAGTTGTCTGACTACTGAAGTGGAGGTAGGAAACAAACAAGATGTTCAATGCAATATTTTACTTGTAATTGTCCAATATTTCTCAGCGCTACATAATGTCACTTTTCCATTTTATTTACAAATTTAGATAGCAAGTTAAATACTCTGAAGACTATTTTTTGAGTAGCATTTGTGTATTCTTTTCTAAATTCGATTATGTGTGCTAATTGAACAAATGAAATGATTCAAGTATTTACATTTAGATGGAGAAACTAGGTGGATTGAATACACCCCTCTAGCACACGATATTGAAAATTGAATTGAATTGAGGGCATGAGTAGTTTTCCAAACTATTGGAAAAATCTCATTACAATTTGTCTCATTTATTAGCCTTACGCCATGTTTACACGCAGACTACAATAAGCCATAACCTAAGTGATGCATGTAAACCTGTTGTATCTACATGAATGTTTACTTGGATTGGAGATTGTTGATTTGGGATTTGGTTACTTTCTGTTTCCCGAGTTTGTGGCAAATGAGCTTGCATGTAAACATTGTGTAACCTGTTGAAGGTGGTTTCATGAGATTGTTTAAATGTAAGAAGAAACTTAACTTATGGGGTTTGCAAACTTAACCTATATGGCGTTAATGTAGGTAAACGTTTGAAAGCTCGTAGCAATCAATTATTTGTATTAGAAATCTTCGAAGTCGAAATCATTACTAATGACTTTTATCGTCCATGAACTAAAATTTAGTGCCAGGTGGAAAAAATGACATTGGACTAAATTTCATTTTCATTTACCTCCTGGTAGTTTTGTCGGCTGTGCAACTCTGTATTTGAGCAAAAAAACTCGTTGTAGTATCTCGTCTTCCTTTTTACCATGCTTATTTATTTCCACGCTCAAAATACTGGTTCACATTTTTTGCCCGTTTTAAAAAGCATCAGTTTCTGCAACTTTCTAGCAACTTGTTCAACTCTCGTTGACTAAAATCTCGAGAGATAATCTTCCAGAAACGTGATCGCATTTCGGTCCTGCATATGACAGGGTGTAACATTTTCCCTGCTCTGAATGTAGGTTTATGAATTGATCAGGTTTTTTAATGTCATAAAATAATGCTGATAAAGGTGACATAACTATTTGAGATTAATTGCACTTTCACCACTTTGGGGACCTCCTTATTTCTTCCTCACAGGGGCCGTGGAAAATACCACAACATTTTGCAGAAATTTTGAGGATTTTCACCTATTTTCAAAGGTCATTTTTGGTCAGCTTAAAACTTTGCACAACAAACATCCAGTTATCCCTGGAGTGGTCAGTGGGGGAGGGGGAGCTCCTAAATCCCCCAGCTGGGCCAAATGGGCCGTGGAAAGTGGAGCGTGTCATTCAACCTTTTTATTTCTTTTTTTTTCTTTCGAATAAATAAAACATTTGGCTTAAAATACAGGAATTAATATTGTTAGGCCTAATGGAAAAGGGCGAAAATTCAAATGTTGTTTTCGATCGAAAGTAGGGTTGCGGGTCTGGTTTCCTAGCAGCTAATTATTTTCACCCCCCAATTCCAGCTCGTAAATCTGACTAACCAAAGGCCTGCCCTTGACTAAAATTAAGAGCTTTCGCATTGACACATAACGCGGATTTTCGCATAATTTAAAATGCAGAATTTGCGAAATTCAACCATCTTTATTCAACGAAAACTACCAGGCGAAAAGGTTGCCAGAAAAATCACTTTCGGTGAAATGACCTTCTGGCCAATGTAGGTCCGTGGATGATGCAAAAAAACAGATTTATCGGTGATAAGTTAAGTGTGTGCTTAAAAATGAGATGAAAATCACAACGTGCCTGCCAGAACTAAGTTTTGTGAAATCAGTACCTACGAAATAAGTTGCTTGATCGCAATATATTGCGAATACAAAGCTCCTAAATACATGTATGAGTGTGGTCAATGTTGACACAATTTCATTTGATCTTTTACAGGTTTTTGAAAAGAACACCTGAAAAATGTGAATTGAAGAAAGCATTGTTTCTGATATGCCCTAACCAGCTGCAAATAGGACATCTTATTTACAAGCTTGTAAGTTTGATTATCGCAAAATTTTGCTATCTTAAAACAAAGCTCAGCATTAGTGTCATCAATGGTGACATAATTTCATTTTTCCAGATTTTTGGAAAAGATTACCCGAAAATTCTTGAATTGAAGGAAGTGTTGTTTCTTATAATTCAGCTGCAAATAGGACGCCTGTATTTGCAAGTTCGTAAGTTTTCAGTAATGAAATTCGTAGATTTAAAGAAAATACTGTTGGGCACCATCTTCGCCATTAATCGCCAAGTTGTGCTTTCGTGGATGTGCATCAAACGTATTGTACATGTTGATGACACGCTAAGAATGCTATAGGATAATTTGAAAGTAAAAGAACTATAGTAGCTATATATGCATGTTGTTATCGCTGGTGGTTTCAGAAATGCATTTGGCTATCCAAAATGGCGACAAGGGCAACTTAGTGCATCAGCATTTCTGAATCTAACACTCAATTATTTTAATAAATGGGTCAATGCAAAACAACTTGCGCACCTGCTTAGGGGGAGGTCTCAATTTTCACTTCGAGACGAAATATTACTATTAATCTCTAAGGGCATGTGTCCATTTGAGAGCTGAGAGCGATAACAGCCACCACTCCATCCGTTTGAGATCAATAAGATAAGTGAAACCTCGACATTAACTTTCAGAACCTTGCACATCTCTGCACACCTGTTGCAACTGAAGAGCTTTTGCTTCTCGGTGTCTAGTGAAAGGGATTGTTCATATATTGTCATCACTTTTCCAGACATGTCCCCATACCCACATGTCCACATTTCGTCTTCATTAGCTGAACAAAAATGACCTAATCATGGTCCACGTATATTTTCAAATATATTTTCAATATTTTTCATATTATTCAACGTCATAATGAAGAGGATAATAGGAAACAAAGTTTGGTGTAATGCTGGGTCATTCTGATGTATTTTATCTATTTTTATTTTACTTATCTATTTTGTTTGCTGAAAATTTCATACACATTTTGTATACAGTATTTTATTTTACTTCGTTTCTCCCTCACTTTAGCACGTAGCATATGACTAACGCTGAACTCGTGTCAATCTACCCCACCATATAGCATCCCAAGTGCCGACTGTGGATGTATTGAATTGAATTGAATTTCTACAGTATGGATCTCTGCTCTCACGTGGACAGCATGGCGCCATGGCTGAATTGTTTTGTATTTGGGGCTGGACTCATCATTGGCGTTAGTCAACACCGGGTAAATCTCGTTTTCATCGTTTTTATTAGGCCATCAGATCATTTTATTACGACACACAGCAGGATTCTCGGACCCGATTGCTCGCTATAAAAAAGACGCAACTAAAAGAGAACAGAAAGACGAGGAAATCCCCAATTTGTGATGTTGACGTCATGCAGTAGTAACCCAAAAAGCATGGGCAAGTTAACGCCAGGGGTCAGTTGACCCCGACAGACGATACTTATTATTATTTATTTTTTACATGTGGGTTATACCACTTTCAGACAAAGATTGTTTCGCAAAATTCCAGGAATGGTGGACTGTGATTCTGGAAATGAAACGAAAGGCTGCATGGAAGAAGCAACAGGTTGTTGATTTGAGTCAAAAAATATATGGCACGGCCAAGGAGGAAGTTTTGGAGGTCAGAGCCTGGATTGGCTCTCGCTCGAAAATAGGTTTTTAATTTCGAAGTAAGTGACCAGGAAAATATCGCTGTGCCGCGAATTGGTGAGGAAAATGCAGCGACGGAAATGCCTCACCGTTGGAGAGTCAATGGCAGGTACAGGGACTCCCCCCATTGTCTATGTTTGCCAATACAGCGTATGATGGTTGAGAATGTTTCAAGTATTATGTCATCCAATAACAGATTTTCAGGCTGTCTTCATTTGGACGTGATGACATTATTAATACTTGATCGCTTCCTCTGGAGAGTAAGTACCCTGCAAAGATCCACCCTCGCTATTCAATTTTAATCAATTCAAATCAATACACCCACAGTTAACACCTGAGATGCCATGTAGTTGGGGGATAGATTTTAAGAAAAATGTGGAAAAATGTAAGTATTAAGAATGTGTGGTAAACTTGCAGCACACAGATAAGTAAAATAAAACGAACAGGTATCAATCTGGTATACCAACCAAACAATAAGGTTGGGATATAAACATTTTGTGCAGATTTGGAGCAGGGACTGTTTTGGACTTTCTAATACATGTACGTAGCACTAACGATCTACCTTTTTTTTTTACAAAGTTTTTTCAATTAACTGCAACAGTCTCTCCAACATTTTTGCTACATTCCGCTGCATTCGAGCTCTGGTTAAACTTTGTCTGCAACGTTTTCTTCGTTTTTAATATTAATTGAAAAAATCAACAAATGTGCATGAATTCGTATTTAATGGCCACGTTTACAAAAAAATCGTATATAAAAACATTTATGGAAATATCACTAAAATCATAACTTGCAAGTGAGGGTGAAATTATTGTGCCGTTAACTTTTTTTTCTTTTTCTAAGAAAAATGAAAGGGAGAGGCTGGGAGGATGGGGTAACGGGGTAAACTGAGTTGAATTGAATTGAATGATTTCGATGCATCAGAAAATCATGAGCTATCGCTTTTAGTTTCCTCAAGTGTACGATGCTGTCTTTATGCATTATTAATAATTTCACAAAATTCATGAAACACGTATGAAACTTGAGAAATCAACACAGCCAATAATTGCTTACATGTATATAGCACGACGTTTCGGCGAATTAACGCCTTCATCAGGTGCTAAAAGTTTTGTTTTTGTTTTTGTGTTTTTTCTTCTGATTCTTTGGCACTGTATGAGTGCGCTAACGCGTACGTTGATATTGTAGTTGATTTGAACAACTTGTTTTGAATAAACTTTTAGCACCTGATGAAGGCGTTAATTCGCAGAAACGTCGTGCTATATAAGCAAATATTGGCTGTGTTGATTTCTCAAGTTTCATTCGATACTCCCAGACACGGACAACGATGGTAATTAATTTATGAAAGACGTATTTGCTGAAAATGAGTTTTTATTTTTAGCTGGAGAATACTGGACTTTTCCAGAAGTGCATCTTCCTCCAAGGATCGTACGATGGCATTCCAACGAGTTAATCGCCAATTAAGAATACTTTATTCGGAGGGGGTGGGGTTCACAGGATCCCACGAGTGCGCAGAGGTCGTTTTAATATCAATTTAATTCGGCGGCGCTAATGAAAGAGCGGTGTGTAATCGGAAATTGCACCGGGGCTTCCTATTGGTAAATACATTTTAGTCATTGTTTTAGCGCATCATATGATGTGGGTGTGTGACAATGGCGTCGGGGGATTAGCGCTCCCAGTAATTATCCCTTTTGCAGAAAATACGACAAACCCGGGCGAGGAGAGCGACGTATACGCAACCGAAAAACAAAAGCCAATTTAAAAATTTAAGAAAAAGTTAAAAAAAATAGCGAGAAATGTGTACCCAGTGCATGTGTTGCAATGCGTGCTGTGTTGCAAACAACAATTTCCCCAGAACAAAAAATTCATCGCCGCTGATTAATATTTATGATGACGTTTCCTCAAAGAGGCTGTTTTTTAGTCATGCAATTTTTTTGAAGTTCTTGGGAAATTAAATTTTAGTTCCTCTGGGTTTTTTATTCGCTGGTGCTGCACTCGTTGCGTAGTTGCACCATCGTGTACCGATTAGCCAGTTTTTAAAGTTCATGGAGTTGGCGTGAATGAGTACACAGAGTGTCGGGAAAATCCCCACGCACTAATCCCCATCCGTAAACTTTTCGGACACTCTGTAGGTCGGTTTGACTTTTGGTCAATGATCATTGTGGAAATTTCAATCATGTTTTAATTCGAACAAAATAGCTCCATTCAGGGGCCAATTTATACAGTATGAAGTGTTTGAAATTCATGTATGATGAATTAAATGAGTCTTGACTTTTTTCAGGATTTACAGAATTTTTCATGATTTATATACCTTACCTCTCCTCAATGAGGACATGATCATTTACCAAAACTTTTGGAACTAAGAGAATTTTGTATAATAATTTGAAGTGAATGAATGATATGAGAGAAGTAACAGAAAACGCCCTCGGGCACCCTTTTGCCTTTTAGGCACTGTGCCCCCCCAAATACACACACACACACACACACACACACACACACACACACAGAAAACGCCACAGCTGAATTTTTTTTTTTAGAGTTGAAGCACAACTGATGGATTTGAACCCAAATCTTAATCACCCAGGAGGATGCCCTAATGCCTAAACATTCCCTTGACACGTGGGAATGTGTTATTCTGGACATTATTCTGAAATTGAATTCCCAGCAGATGTCCCACTAGATCTGCTATATAGCTTTATAAAAATCATCAATTAGAATCATCAATCTCACTTTATTTGGAAAGGGAAGTCTGAATTTCTTCGATGATGATACTCAAACTCTTTATTTCATATCGAAATTCATCAATTAGACTTTTTTCACTTTATTTGGGACAGGGAGTCTGAATATCATGATACTCAAACTCTTTATTATCTTTGCAGATTTCTGAATTTACCCAATTCCAATTCCGATCCCTTAAGATCCCACACTGTTGGCTCGCTAATGACCAGAAACAATACTTAATTTGCAAATGCGATTATCTGGCTTTGGCCCGTTATCCACGACGAGGATTGATAAGTGTTTATCCCGAAACGGATCGAACAACAAACAGCTTCGGGTGGTAATTGCAGCCGAAACTGGATCGAAGTCGATTTCACCCTCCAAATATGTTTTTCATTTCCTAGGTCGGACAACACTGAATGGCATTTGGCAGGACGCCCTCGTTGACCGCCACACCCCCCTCGGATGGCGTGAGAAGGCACCGAGCGCTGACTGGCTTCGGTCAGAGGGGTGTTGGCCATCAGGACGACTGGACATTGGCCTCCCAGCGACCGAGCCTCCGACGGTGGACGGGCCTCCACT
The DNA here is from genome assembly GCA_034695085.1 of Cylindroiulus punctatus. Lineage (NCBI taxonomy): Eukaryota > Metazoa > Arthropoda > Diplopoda > Julida > Julidae > Cylindroiulus > Cylindroiulus punctatus. The sequence continues at coordinate 8,132 of JAQFYZ010000827.1, forward strand.
TTTTTCGCCACCCCCGAGGCCACCCCGCCTGTGACGTCGCAATTAACATATTTCTACAGAAACGATAACCATAATTATCATGCATTTCCTCATTTCACCCAGGGACAACAGCTGATCAGCCATTCCGAGCACGAACGACCCACGACCGTGGCGTGGCCGAAACGTCAACTGGCGGATCCTGTTCGAGACGGATTTTTTTGGACCAATTTGGCGAGTATAGAGCTGAGGGGAGGCCTGGCTCCTCGAAAACCTCGAGTTGACGCCATTTTGTTGTTGTTGGCAACTTGGCACGGCTAAAATGTAACGTCTTTATTTAGCTACCCCCCACAGCTGGCAATCACTGCTGGCTTTCCAGCCATTAGGAAAAAATCACTTTTAATCTTCTTTACCCAATAAAAAAATTACGTCAAAAAATGCAATTAAAGTGCAGCACTTGCAATCCAGGAATGTCATTTAATGGCAGGTATTCTAATGTAACGTTGCAAATTTGTCGTCTTATTGTGACACACTTTATTGCAGAAAAATGGTACTTTGGGCTATTAAAGTGCAATTATAATGCGCTTTTTCTGCAATTATTGCCAAAAAATGCTTTTTTTACGTTAATGGCAAACATATTTACTAGCATATGAACTTTGAGGGCCAACTATTAGTAAATCAATTGATGCACTTTTTTTACATTGAAGACAAAAGATGACAAAAGATTTTCTGTTAGATCGAGCAGGCAGCAGCTGAGCATAATATAGCTTCACTCAAATTTTTCCTCCAATTCACCCAAAAATACGTGCCTTTGCTTATCAATTCGTTAAATTTATACTTACTCGATTATTGCTTCAGACATGTGGACTGAAATACATCATTTCTTGATTTCTGATATTTTTTTCTTTTTTTAAACAACTTGGCAGTGAGCGAATTTTTATTTCATTATTTAATGAGGAGGTAGGGGTTGAAAATGATGACTCGGGGTGAGGGAGGTAGGTCTGAATTAAACAATCCACAATACTCAAACGTCCTCTTTTATTTAACAGCCATCAAATACTGCCAGCGCTCCCTGTGGACTGTTTCTGGCAACATCCAGACGATTAGTTACGCAGGTCAACCATAAACTATGTCTTAGGAAGCGTCACCTTGGACACGCAATTTTGGAGGGATGCGTAAGCAAAATGACTCCCACAATCACAGAATCTCGTTTGTACAAAGTATTTTATTACAAATCTTCCATTCACAGCCTGCAGTCCAAAGTTACACTTTCTTCACGATCTGCACGACATCTTCGTCGTTGAGCACGTGCTCTTTGCCCACCTTCTGGGGCTGGTGTTTCACGGACGCGCCCCAAACCAAAGCACTGAAACGAAACGAGGAATGTTATTAGTCCCGTCGGCAACATCTCGGTCGTGTGGGAAGCGGCACTTACTATTTGAATTCTCGGATGATGGTGCGATGCAGCTTGTTGCAGAAGTCCTCGATGGTCAGCCGCTCGCTGGACAGCACCACCGGAGACTCGTAATCGGGAAGCTGGCCCTTGGGCTTCGTGTAGCTACGGAGGACAAACAAATTGGAGAAATTAGGCCTGGAATGGGAGGATTTGCCGGACGCTGAATCGGTTAGACGACACTCACATGCGGACTAGCTTCAAGTAATCCCACATCTTCTCCAGTAAATCGTCGAAGTTCCACTTGTGGTGGGCGGAGATGGGGACCGTGTGCGGCACCTTGTAGATGACGTCCAGTTCCTCGGGTTCGGAAGAAAAGTAAAAGAAATTGGCTACATCTGCAACATCGTCCAGTAAAAAACATCGGAAAGTAAGTTGTTTCGACGACTCACTTCAATTGATATCTGGTCGATTTTGTTCAGGATGTAAATGCACGGCACGTACACCCGGTTCCCTTCGATGACGTCGATGAGGTCGTCTGAGGAGGCGTCGTACCGCAGCGTGATGTCCGCGTTGTGTATCTTGTACTCGGCCAGGATGTTCTTCACCGTGTCCAGGTCGAGCTCGGATTGGGACACCTGTGCGAAACACGCGGCAATCAACAAACTTGGACCTTTTTTTTTTCTAAAACTTTTACACAGAATCAAGTGGAACGGTCTCCCTGCCCAGTACCATCGTCTGCAGGTTGACTCCTCCTTTGTCCTTCTTCCGAAAGACTATGTTAGGCGGCTGCTTGTTGAGCCTCAGCCCGAAGCCCTCCAGCTCGTGCTCGATGATGCGCTTGTGCTGCAGCGGCTTCAGCACGTCCAGGACGATGAAGATCAGGCTGCACGTGCGGGCCACGGCGATGACCTGCCGACCTCTGCCTTTGCCGTCCTTCGCACCCTCGATGATACCGGGCAAATCGAGCAGCTGCCGAACAGAGCGAGAACGTTAGTAATTTGCGAATAACTCTCAAAGATGCTAAACCTCTACATGGCACGGTGGGTTCACCTGTATTTTGGCGCCTTTGTATTTGATGACCCCCGGAACTGTGGTGAGCGTCGTGAACTCGTAGGCGGCCACTTCCGAGTACACGCCAGCTAGATTACTCAGAAGCGTGGACTTGCCTACCGAAGGAAAACCTGGACAAGACGACAGTTTGGTGAGTCTTTACCCGTTTTGCGAACCTCTTACATGCCTTTAACTCCACTTGCCTACAAAGCCTATCCGGGCATCTCCGGTTTTTGCCACGTCGAAGCCCTCCCCCGTACCGCCTCCGGCTCCACCTTTCGGCGTGATCAGCTCTCGCCTAAGCTTGGCCAGCCTGGCTTTGAGGAGACCCAAGTGGGCCGATGTGGCCTTGTTTCGCTGTGTCCTGGCCATCTGGAAATATTTGAAAATGTCTAAATTTGTAGATTTTGATACTTAACAGGAGAAAATGAGGCGGCATTCCCGCCACCATGACTGCATTCATTGTGCAATCATTTGCTATGATTGCACTTTCACAAGCATTCAGATATTGCATGAATTTCATAAATTTCAATTGCAAGTTATTGATGTCCTGGCCATCTGGAAGCACTTCCAAATGTGCTTGCTTGGTAGGCTGCTACATTCTGCAGTTTTACATACGGTACTTGTTTTGGTTCGGCACATGTTAAATGAAATTCATTGATAATTGCGGCCCAGAAATCACGTCTATGGCGAGATTTGGGCACACTTTCTTGAACAACGTTTCATTTGTGGCAAGTCAAATCGTGATTCTAGAAAAAATAACGTGAATAATACCTCGGCCTCGATGGCTGATATTTTCTCCAAGATGCTCATCTTGTCGTTAGCTTAGTCCTGCCGATGAAATATTTGCCAAAAACTCCCAAATTGAGCGAGAATCTGAAACGAAGAGCTAGACCATATGGCCAGGCTTATTCCTGGTTGATAATGCGGGAACGGCGTCTCATACGTTTAGCGAGTGTTCCATAGACGTGTAAGTCAACCGCAATATTAAATTGCCATAACTTGCCGATTAATTATCAACATTTAACGTTATAACTTTATATTTTACCACAGAAATGTCTGGAAGAAATATTTTGGCTTTTATACGTTCTAAACTAATAAATTCCGAATGAGGCACACGTGGCGTCCCATACATTTCGATTTGCACTCGGATGTAGGTTGGAACTGGCAGGTTTTCTGCAAATTAACAGGTTATTCGCTATTATTTGTTCTGATAAAATTTAGACGTTCTCGCAGTTTCAAGATTATCTATGCACGGTTGGTGACAATTATAGTAACTCCGATTTAATTAGGTAGTCATTGTTATTTTCGCTCCGGTCGAGTGCATTTCGAGATAGCTGTCAGGTGGCGGTGGAATAAAGAAGATGGTTCGTTCTCAGATCTGAACGAACGTCTCCTTCAACGCTGAGAGATTTTCGGCCAATTTGGACTAGTTTTCAACTTTTAAGCCCCAATGGAAGTGAAGTAAGTTGACGGGTGGGATAAGTCGCGCTTTGGGTCGTTGTAGAAACGCCGAAAACGTCGACCGGGAACGAAATCGCCCGGCGAACAGCGGCGTGCTACCCAGTAGATTTTCGAACATAAAAATGGCGAGCCCCAAAATGTTGCATTTGGAAATCTTTTTTTTTACGCGTTTGATTGTTGCAGTTTACGTAAATCGGAGCAGTCGTGTTCGGGTTTTAGTGAGCTCGCGTGATCTGTTATCCCCGCTGACAAATTTCTCAAACGTAGGGCGAATGAATGACAGGCCTGTTTGTGTATTGAATGACCTTAAGAATCCTTTACAGTCCTAACCTATCCATTACGATGAATAGGATTGTAAATTTCTGTGCCTTGTTATGCTGCAAAAAAGATGAGAGCATCGTTGTTACGGTGCACATCAGGGCTACAGTGCATATTAGGCCAGCAAAGTCGTCTGCGCATTTTTTTACGGAGCCGGGCAAAGTCAGGTTAGGTCAAAGGGGAGTCCAGGGGTCACTAGCGGGGTGGGCGCTTGCGGCCACCCCCTCGCGGGGGGTGTAATGGGCCGAGCCCCCGGGGGGGGGGGTCAGTGAAATTGTCCTGCACAGTTATTCATCTCTCCCCATGTAAATTTGTTGAAGGATTCCTTCAAGATCATGCTTCTAACATGACATGCCATCGCAGGCTGGCTCTCACATCTATTTCTAGCAACACTTTATTCTAACATGTGAATGATGTAAATGAATAATGATATCTGCAGTTTGTGTCCTCATGCTGATCATAAAGGAGGTACGACTACGATTATTGCACGACTGAATTCAGCTTTTCTTTCTTGCAGTGGACTTGTTGAGGAGGTGGAGGCATTGAAATCTATTTACTTCCGAGAATTAGAAGTCACTAACGATGAGAGGTAAGCTGGTCTGCAGCTGAATCTGTGCGTGTGTTGCAAATAGGTCCACTGTTTTGTTTTCATAAGAACTGACTAAATGGTTTCCCTTTACTGATCTATTAACCGGGGATGATTTTTGTTGTTTCCAGTACAAAGGTTCCCACATGCATCAGCATTAACCTTCATCCTGCTACAGCTGAAAATACTCAAGAGCAATACGTTTGTTTGACACTCGTTATCAACTTGCCTCTAAATGTAAATTGACCTGTCCATTATGCGGACACTTACTTCTTTCCCTCTCCTGTTGTTCATCTTGTACTCTATGCACTTTATTTAACATTTTTGCTAGTACCCGAACGAACTTCCAGAGATCGTAATACGGAATCCTAGGGGATTGTCTGATGAGGATTTCGAAAGGTGTGATTTTAAGCTCTCATTGTTGACTCACTTTAGCTAAGGTCTGTGCTTGATATCCTGTCAATTAATTTCAGAATAAAAACTGACTTACTAACGAAAGCGACTGAGAGCCAAGGCAATGCCATGCTCTACGAATTAATCGAGGTAAACGGCATTGTCCGGCTGGAAGTTTTAACATTTTAACGTGAAAAAATAGGTTTGAATAATTGTCTTGATTCGTGCAACATACGCAGATTGCTAAAGAGCACCTGACCATGGGCAACACGCCTCGTTGCTCCTGTGCCATCTGTTTGTATGGTTTCACCGACGCCGATGTATTCACCAAGACTGGATGCTATCACTATTTTCACTCACACTGTTTAGCGCGTTACATCGAGTGTGTGTTGGACACACCAGTCTCATCGAATCCATTAACCGTGCAGACCCCAGGTGAAGAAGTAAAGGTGAGTAAAGATCTTGGCCATTTTCCAAAATTCTAGCACTATTGAAGCATTGTCTGGCTGACAGCTTTCCTCATGCCCTTCCCATGACTTTCTCACTTAGCCTCCATGCTCATTCCTCAATTTTAGGTTCTGTGCCCAGTGTGCCGGGAACCGATAACGTACGACCTTGAAAAGCTTAAAGCGCCGCCACCCCTGCAGTCCGAGGGGGCAGCGCCGTTCGAGCTGGACTCCGAACTGGTCAAGCTGCAGCAGCAGATGTCCGAGCTGTTCGACAAACAGAAATCTCAAGGCGGGATCATCGATGTGGAGGCCGAGAAAAACAAATACCTATTGGAAATATCTTCCGTAAGATGCCGTGATTATGTTATTATGCATGTATCATCTATTTTGGTGACTTCAGTTTGAAGCAAGACGTCAATTAATTGGAAATTTTCCGATTTTAGGTTCCCACTGAACTCGACAATGGCATGTCGGAAGCATTCGTGCGAGCTGAAGCCAAGTCGGCCAACCAAAAAGCAGGCAAAAAAGAGCCCCAACGCCACGGCCGTAAGCCGGCTTCCCAGGAACAGGACGAGCCGCTGCAGGACCGACGACCACAGCGAGACTATCGAAAGAACCAGCCTTTGGACAGAAGCGCCCCCGTCGCCAATGGCGGGCAAGCGGACAGGCCGTACTACAACCAAGGCCGCGGCCGAGGCGGCGGCTATAGGTCGAACAGGCGGCCGGAGGACGGCGGCGGCGGCAGGTACCCAAGCAGGAACAACCGCGGCAGCAGGGGGCACCCAGACCAGAGGGACTCAGCCGGGCCGCGATACCCGTACAATGAGCGGCAGCTGCACCAGAATTCCAGTCAGAGAAATTCCACAGACGCGCAGCTTCAGGGTCATCCGTACCACGCGGGTAACGGGTACAGGCGGCCCAACTACGGCCAAAGGGGTAGAGGTGACGGGCGCAGGCGCGACGAGCAGCACCAGCACCCACGCAGCAGGCCCGCGGCTGCCGACGAGGTCGTGGCTGCGACTACGGAAAATGGTGGGACGACCCCGCCGCAGGGCCCTGTTGGCCCCCCGAAGATGGACTGGGCGGAGCAAGTTGGGGAGGAGGACTCGCCGCCACCGATGCAGCCGCGGACTGATTCGGCGCCCCGAGGCCGGGGCTACAACCGTGGTAACCGGGGGCGGCACTATGCCGACCATGCGCCCCAGGAGGATGGCGCTGGTCCGCTGGAGAACAGGGACGCTTACAAGAAGCGCAGCAACAACAACAACAACTACAGGAACTACAGGAGGTGGAACCATGCGCCGCAGTCTGCAGTTTCAGCACCCGACCGCGGCGGCAAGGCCACCAGTCGCGAAGCCGGCCCGGACAAGTCCGCCTCCGACAGCATTCCAGTGTCCCGCTTCATGGTGCTGACCGGACCGCCCACCATGGCGTTTGCGGACAGCGCCGTCAATGGCATTGGCGACGCCGCAGGCCGGGGCCGGCGCCCCCCACCGGGCTTTGCACAGCCGCAGAATGTCAGCGTTGAGGCGGACATCGTAAAGACGTTCGCAGCCAGCTTGCCACCTGGCTTCAAGGTGCGGCCAGAGAACACCACAGCTCCGCCGCCGGGGTTTGAAGGGAAGGTGTGAGGTGAGAGTTACAGTACGCTAACGCCAAAGGCGTTGTTCGTTCCAAAAGCTGTGAAAGGGTATGCCTGCCAGGAAACAATGCTTTATGCAATTTGGATTTAACAGACTTATACTGACGTTTAATTTATTTGCTGCCATGTATAATTTTTCGTCCATCATTGCCTTTGACAATTCTTAAGTTGTGAATTACGCAGTTTATTAGTAGGAAATGAAATTAAGATTAGAAAGACTCAAAATTGCACATTCACATATACCAATTTCAGCAAATGCGAGCTTGTGAACGTGCAAGTTTGAGTTTTTCTAATTTTAATTTAATTTTTTATTAATAAACTGCGTTGTTCGCAACTTTAAGAATCGTCTAAGGCAATGGTGGACGAAAAATTCTACATGGTAAGAAATAAATTTAACGTTGTCATGTATTTGTTAAATCCTAATTGTGCAAGTCATTTTTTTTCATGGTGGGCATACCCCTTTCAAATGAGCCTTAACCCATTTTTTTTTTCGTCGCTCTGGAGTCCGAGCAATAATTCTACTCGTTGAATATCCAATTTTTTTTGTGACTCGTGGCTCATGGTCCGGATCTGCGTCGGCAGTGGCTTGACCGTTTTTTCGCTGTCCGCCCCTCTGAAATTGAGATTAAATGAAATTCTTTTCGGCCTTTAACGAGAGTGCGTCAATGCGATTGGTAATACGCTTTTTGCTTTATTGGCGGTATTTACAGAAAGATACAAGCTTGACGTGCCGGAGGAAACGCTTTTGGCGGGCTTAAGTACGGGTCAAAACAACAAGATTCACGCTAATTTTTATTTTTCTTAACGTAAAGTAATTTGCGGTTACCAGACTTCCAGTGTGAATGAAATTCTTGAAATGTTGTCCGTATGACAGGTCAGGACTTAGAATATTAATCCACAGTGTGTTTGACTAATAGTCCTGGGAATTTACGGGATATCAGACATCAAGGAGAATCATCGTTAAATCAATGTCACGATGTAGCCAGTCGCCCGATTGACCTGAACCCTTGAATAGCTGTGGCACTGTTGGTCTTGCTGGATAGGGGGGTGATCGATATGGGAAAGTTCCCACTAAATTTTCACTCAAATCTTTCGATTTCCATACCTGGGCTATGTTTTGGTGCATGGTGATCAGAAATGATGCACCTGTGTCCACTGTGTGAAGAATTTGGGAACGTATTTTTGGATTACAAGAACGATTCTAACTTCGAAATAAACTGTATCGCCATATACAGTATAGCAGTATAGATGATGATGAGATATGAGATTGAGCTCCAAATTCAGCCATGTGAAAAATATTTTTTTAGTTTAATGTTTTTTTCGCTAGATGGCACTGGCTCTGTTCTACACTGGCTTTCTGTGCCTCCCAGCATCCAGCTGGTAACCATGGCAACATTGAATCTCATGGTACTGTGCCAAGCCAGCTAAATGATTAACATTTTTTGAGCTCGATCTTAAAACTAAACAAATCCATGGCTGTCTTTTGTTATTTGGTATTTAGAATAATTGACTTATACACTAAATAAATTTTGGTTAATCTTTGTTTGATTCAGAAATTGGAAAAACTAGGGTGACCTGAGCCAGATTATACGTGGTAGTTGATGGGGAAGTTACTTATCTTGGAAAAAGTCCGTGGAAAATCAATTTACTTTGGAAATGTCCGTGGAAAATCAATTTACTTTGGAAAAGGCAGGGTAGAATTAATTTACTTTGAAACAGTCAGGGGACAATGAATTTACTTTGAAAAATTCAGGGGAAAATGAATTTACTTTGATAAAAAGTCAGGGGAAATCAATTTACTTTGAAAAAGTCAGGGGAAAATGAATTTACTTTGGAAAAGTCAGGAAAGTTTAAAACTTAATCTGTAAGTGAACCCTTGTTAGCTAATCAACGATTCAGAGAAAATGGTGCGAGTAGCGACGAGGCCGTTGAAACGAATCGTGATTCATCCCCAAACACTTTTGCCCCGAGTTGCCTGATTTCAAGATTTCAAACCTAGCAGGCTCGAATGAAGCTATATGAGATTCCTGCAAGAAAATACATCCGAAACCCGATTTTTCTATAAAATATAATCTTTTAATGCGTGGCAGGACACGTAGAGAAGGGCTACAATGGTACCCGGGGATCAAACCTCGGGCTTACTTTTTTATTGACTAGAATGGAAGAAAACGATTTTAGTTAACATTTTTAGGAAACATATAATTTGCATAGATATTTACAGTCACGGCCGGTACGCCGTGCTCGGCTCATGGTCCGAGGATGGCGGGCGGGCCGGCCGTTAAACTTAACGGTCCGAGCCGTTTAGCCGACTCAGTGGGGTTAATTGGCAACTGCGAATCGGAACAATTGTTAAGGCCTATGTACATTTTGGTTATTTTTTCATATTTTTCTTGCGACCAAAAACAACAGCGGAATGAACAACGCGCAAAATTTTGGAATTGGCTATTGCGCATCAAGCGCTTGGAAGCCGTTCGAATCCATCCGCTTAGACCCGAGCGCCATCTGTGGGCTCGTGTGTCTAAACTGATGGATGCAAACCGTGACGCTCTATGCAGATTACTGACCATTGGCGCCCTCTTTTGAGTTTTGGATTTTGTACGCGCAAGCCGGAATGGCACCCCTAAGAGCGGGGCCGTTCGGAGCACAATTGCACATGAATCCCTATAGAAATACGATGGAATCCGATTTGTCATTAAATGAAGCTTAAGCCTAGTAATATTTGCCCGTTTTCATTAATTCTTTGGTTTTTCTTTTAGTTTTTCCAGGGTGGCCGCCATTTTGAGCACGCGCGGGCACATGCGAAGGTTGGCGATTTGCTATGCACGTGAGCGCGATGCTGCCAGATAGAAAGGAGAAGTACCCTCGAGATAAACTTGCCGCAAAAGAAAGGGGATTTGGGGGTTCTGACTTGATATTAATGAAGCCTCTTCGAGTGAAAATACTGGTGGTGGAAAATCTGAATTGGACTGATATCTTCCCACTCCTGAATATGAAAAATTTAACGTTGCATCCTGTCATTGTCTTCGCCGCCACAATGACGGACAAATGTTGGCCCCCATACTTTGTGTCCTCGGTTTCCTGTGGCCATGAATTCGCGCTGCTCCTAACAAGCTTGCCTATGGCACACAACGGTATTAAATGCCAATTTTGTAACTTTGTTATCAGCTCGACTCCTAGTCGGTGGCTAAATTGGCATCAATGCCGATGTCAGCCGTGATACTAAAGGGTCCTGATTATTTTCCCCAACACTCGCTTTTTGGCATTGTGATAACTATCTGGGTTTGATATGCAAAAAAGACACTGCATACTTTGATAGTAAATTGAAGAAGATTAGGGATTTTCCTTCATGCAAGGAATCTTTAGCTCGGCCTGTAGGGAATGCTTTCCAAAGCTATCTGGCGACGTTGCGTCCACGTTCCATCTCGTGCAAGAGTTCTAGAATTATCTTGTTCCGTTTTCGAGAGTGGAGAAGTTGGATTTCAGTCCAAATTTCGGGCAATTTTTTGACAAATGAGCCGTAATTTTTCGATTTTATACCACTCGCATCTCTCGAATGGCCGCAAGTTGCCAACCTTAAGGTTCACCAGAGAACTCTCGAGGCGACGATCAAAATGGCGGCCGCCGGACAATCTCATGCGTAAGTGTACCCTCTATCGCTATACATGGAAGAGAATGAGATTTTTAAAGCTTTCAGCCAGTTATCGTCGAATAATAACAGTTCCTAGCAGTGCGGCCCTCGTCCTCTGAGCGCCACCGCCAGCGCTGCCAGAAGACCCACGGCCAGCAGGACTCGGTCGCCGACCGTGGCCGAGGCGCCCTGCGTCGTCAGGGCCCGGATCTTGGCCAGGGTGCTCCGGCCGTGGACGCGGCGCCCGTGCAGGCTCTGCGTCGGCCGGAAGTTGTCCACCAACTGGTCAGCCTCCCGGTGGTTGTCCGACTTGGTGCGCATGCGGAGGGTGCGGAACCTGGCCAGCTGTGAAAGGGAAATATGTTTGTCAGTTCAAAGTGGTTGAAATTTCAGTTTCATTATCTACCCCATGAATAGCGAATAGCACGTTTGGTGATATCGTTTTGCCCAATTTTGGATCCTGTTGACTTTGTTTTGAAAATTAATTTTACTTTTTCTACAGAACGAAGTTTTGCGTTTCTTTTTGAAGTCAATTTAGGGGATGTTCAGGTATATTTGAAGGGTAATTAATCCTGTTGCAGTCTTGGATGCGAAAATGAAAGTTTCACTGAAGACCGGCCTCATGTATCCCAGAATGCAACGGGACTAATTACACTCGTCTACATGTAAATGTGGTGCTCCCCCTGCATATCTTGGGGAGGATTGCTTGAGATATTAATTTATAACAACATCGGTTTGAATCCTTTATTTGTGAATTGTTTTTCAACAGATTTCGCCCATGTCTTTATTTCTTCAAAATGGGTGTTTGTGGCCCTCGGTTGGTAATTGCTATGTTTAAGTACAATGTACATATACTTAGAATCTATTAGTCACTTAGCGTAGTGCAACAAAAGAAATTTAAACGAAAGGTTGATGTTGCGAAAAAGGAGGCTCACTCGGTCATTGTACTTTGCAATGCAAATGGTACACGAAAGTGCTTTCGTGACAAAATAATGTTTGTTAAAAGCACAAAAGTTAGCTCGCACTTTTGTTACGCCGTAATAAGTGTCTATTATCTCTGGTAACACTTTTGAGATGACCATCCTCTATTATGGCCAATATTATGTCATCATCATTAGGGAGGGGCTGGCCACTCAATGATGATGATGGGGGGAGGACATCAACCGAATGCGAAGTCATGGTGGTTTTGAAAGCTTGGTTAAAATCCATCATAAGTCAACCAGTTTTTTGTTTTTTGACTGAATTTGATACAAATTTCGCCCAATTCGAATCCATCATTCAATTTGTTTTATTCTGACTGAAATCTTTGCTAATTTTTCTCAAATCGAAAACTTTTCGGTGCACGGTGTCACCACCACCAACGTTCATTTAGTCACTATGAATTTTGTGCGGTCATTTGTCCACCGACCTGCGAATCCGAGACGGGCACGGTGGAGCTGAGCAACGTCCAAGTGACCACCTCGCTGCAGGGTGGCGTGGTCAGCGATCCCTTGTAGCGGAAGAAGTCGTCGGTGCGAAGCGGAAGCAGGGTGCTCAGGGGGAACGGTTCCCGGATGGGGCTGCTGTCGTTGTTGTAGCGGACCTCGTCCAGCGCCTTCACGATGCCCCACAGGGCCTCGTTGTCCTTCTCGGACACCTGCCGAGCAAGAATTACAAAAGTTTTCATTTAGGCCCAAAGCCGCTCGCCCGCGCTGCCCCGTAGCGGCGACTCACGTGGAACATCACCCCCACCACCGCCAGGCCATCCGGGTTGATCTGGGCATTCTCCTTCGTGCCGTACTTGCTGTTGAAGTGGACCAAGTGCATCTGCAAGATTAATGGAATTTGTTGAAATGGAACGGTGGCTACTTTAGCCACCCCGTATGTGCGGCGATTGAAGATCAGCGGTGAGGCATTTTTTACCAGGGGATTTAATTTAATTTTTTTAAATTTTATTTGTGTTTGACTTAACAAAATATCAATCACCCCTGCGCTCAGCGCCCTCTAACGAGCTTACCTCCAAGGGGTATCGCTGCCCGGCGAAGGTGTGTTCAGATCCGCTCTTGCTGTCTTTGCCCCAGTGAAAGTGCAGCGAATCGAAGACGTAGTAGTCGCCCAAGCCGCCCTCGGTGACCCCTGGTGGGGAAGGGTCATCGCCCAGAGTCAGCTGGACTGAAAATAAGAAGGAAAAAAATCGTGAGTTTGATAGTCGAAATTCACTTTGAAATTGGCGCGTTCGAAATCTGGGGTTGGGGGGGGGATGGATGGGGAGGTGGGAGTTTCACATATCCAGTAGACTAAAACGACACCTCTCCTTGGTTTTTTTCTTTCATTTTTGCGCTTATTTTTGTCCAAAAATGCATAACTTTTTTATTTAGCTGCCCCTTACCGCCAGGCAATCACTGCCAGCCTACGAGCCGTTGGGAGAAGCACCCAGCTGATAAGATGGGGATGTAGACAGTAACGTGGGAAAGTAGGAAACAGATTTGAAAGTGGTGAAAGAGACTGGGCTAGTATAAGAAGGTGAGATGGGAATGGGGGGATAGGAGACAGTAGGATGGAAATGGAGAATGCCGGAACGAAGAAATATTGTGACAGTAAAATTTAACGAGAGAGAAGCAGGGAAATGCAGGAGACACTGGGATGGCAACTGACAAGGGGATGGCTGTGTGATGGAAAAGAATGACAGTGAAGCGTAGAAGGCAGTAAGGTGGGGCATGGGTAGTGAGACAACCGACTGAGGATATGGTAAAGTGTGAGACAGTAAGATTGAAATGGGATGGATTAGGGGACAGTGAGATGTAGAAGGATCTGTAGAAAAGGGGGCGAGAAATGTAAGATGATAATATTTGAGATTGCAAGATTGTCGCTAGAGAATGAAAGGGAAACGTAGGAGACAGCGATATTAAAGTTGAGTTGAGACAGTAAGATGGGAACTGAGAAGGTGATGGAAATTAAATGGTAAGATGACAATGGACGGATCAGGAGACAGTAACAGGGGAATGGGGAAGGTGACGGGGATTGTACTTGGACAGTAAGCTGCCTCTTACATCCCCTCTCCTCCTCTACTTCGATCTTACTGTCTCCTACGTCTATCTGTCATTGTTCAGCCTTACTCTCTCCCACTCACATTGACTCACTGTCTCACTGTGAAGCAGTATAATTGAAATAGATTGGTAGAGTAGGTGTTGGAACAATATATACAGGCATGCATCCCATAAGTCTTTAAAATATAGGGCAAATGATAATATGCTGAAGTTTTGATTTTTATAATGTTGTTTGAAAGAGGAATTGCAGAATATGCTCGAAATGGCCGCCATTTTGTGCTGTGCATTGTAAAACTTTCAACATATCATTTCCCCTATGTTTCCAGGCTTACGGGACATCAAATGCATATCTCGTTTCTTGTCAGATGTGCCAGGATAGCATTAGGCGTTCATTTCAATTAATTGTCGATCTTTAGCTGCCTCGCCATCCCACACCATAATTTAATACTATTGTTTCGTTGTCAGAAGGGGAAAAGGCTCCGAATTGAATGCAACTGACGGGTGGTCGTCCTTAGGCAGGTGAGGCATGATCGTCACCTTGGAAATCAGCTTTTATAGATCAACAAGGAATTTTGGAGGCAGGGCCGATAAAGCCAACATTTATTATATCTTTATCAGCTTTTTTTTTAATTGAGCAGAAAAAAACACAAGACACGATGGTGGAAATGCTGGCTACAAAATTTTTCCAGGGATCAGGGCCGGTCAACAGAGCCCTCCAGCGGGGAAACACCTGCAAGTTATGGTGAGTAAGGGGTGAGAAATTTTGGTTTCATTGAATCTAGGTTTCATTAAAACCAGGGTCCCCCAGACCTGAAAAACCTGGAAAAATCAGGGGAGTTGGAAAGGCCTGTAACCTGTATAAATACGGGAAAAGTCAGGGATGATTGATTTATTTTATAAAAGTCAGGAAAATTTAACAAATTTCTTGACGCAAGTCAAGAAACTCAATCTATCAACTGAAGAGAGCAATTCTGTGGAAAAGATCATTTTTAAATTTGAAGTTTTTATTATAAATATGTGCTGCATTGCTGGTTCATTTTGAAATTTGTATGAATCTCATGCTTATCAACAATAAATTTATTACAAATTTATTACAAATATCATATTTTCGCATTTTTACGGCCTGGGACATTGCTGGAAAGTCGGGGGAAAATCAGGCAGTTGAAAATTGAATTTCTGGGGGAAACGAGTGGATTACAGGGTGTCGCCGAGAACCGTCATAGGAGAGTGGGCTGTGACGTACTCGTGTGTCCGTTGTTCATGATGGTCATCTCGCTGGGCTGGTGCGTGTAGTTGGTGAAGACCAGGGGCCTGTAGTAGGCCAGCTGCACTTCCGTCTCGTCGATGTCGATGGGCGACTGCTCTTGACCGCAGCACTGACCGTGGGGCTCCATCTTGCACCATTGGGAAGGACCTGCGGTTGGGGTTGGCAAAATCGCTCTGTATTAATATTGTCGATTTACTAGGGCAGAGACCAGGCTCCCACATGAAGATTCAAAGGCAATGGCTGCACTACCGTAATGGGCTTCGTACGACCAGTGGACATCTTCCTCGTGGACCACCATGGCAGTCGCCTCTGAAATAGACAGAGATAAAGCTTTTATAGCGTCACAGGTAATATATGCATATATTGCAATTTTAAGCTTCGCACAGAATTATCACGTAAGTCGATCCTCCCCACATTACAAAAATTGATAAGAAAAATTGTTCTGGAGTCACCAGGAACAGATTTGTGAAAATGTCCCAGTACAACAACTCCTGAAGTTTTTTATTTGAAAACCTTTTGTAGAAAAATCCTGCTGCTTCCTCTCCACTTGTCAGTTTTGTCTAATTTTGGAGTCAATTTAGTCTTAATTTTCTCTTATGGTAAAAAATTACAGAAAATCAGAAGAAAATTCTATTACGAGTAGAGCTCTGTTCTACGAGTAGACAAATCTTATCGCAGCATTAACAAAATTAAGAAAATTAGGGCGGAGCTACAGCCAGTGCTGCCAGATACTGCTTGAATTTACTGGGGATTTTTTGGCGACGTGGATTTTCTTAACGAGTTGGGAAGCACTTTCTTCCCCCTTGATGGCGCTGATCATACTTTAATTAATAAAATTAAAATAGAAAATTAGTAAAGCCAACTTAAGACCAAAATTACGCATGCAAAATTACAAGTGGACAGGAAGCACGAAGAGAAAATTGTGATGTGAAAATCGAATGGGGCAATTAAGCTTAACTTTGTTTGAATACAATCGATGGTGAACTCTATGACCGTCCAAATTGACTTAAATGGGTATGGCGCAACTGGTCGTTAAAACGTCGCGATCGACGGTTATAATCGCCGCCTGCCGCTAACGATTTGGTAATATTTGACGACAGGCTGCTGATCTTTCGCATTAATTCGCTTCCTGAGCGGTTTTTTATGCTCGATTAGCTAAAAGCCTTCCAATAATCGTTTCCGACCAACTCGCTCCGGATCGGAATCGATGACTCCGAGGTCTGTATGCCGTGTAGGTTGTTACCGTTTATTGATTTCTGATTCATTCGCCAAAATTGGCCCCAGTACCACCTGGGACGAGCAGTTTTCTGGCATCCGCCAATTATTATGTCTGAAAATGATGACGAATGATGACAAAGACGTGCCTGAATCTCGTGAAAGTATGACGACAACACGTGAAAATCCCCCAATATATTTCCCATCAACTTCGACTTAGTCCATGCTCCAAAAATGCACAAAAGTATTTGCACTTCAACTACCTGTTTCTATACAAGAACGCCCTAGCTGACGAAAGTTATCATTTTCATTTATTTGTTTTTGTTTCGCTTCTTCTATTTGCGTTTCTCGTAACTAACCTAGCCTTAGAGCTTAGACGAACTAACTTACAATTGCAATTTCTGATTTAGCTGCCCCTAACCACCGGGCAATCACTGCCAGCCAACGTGCCGTTAGGACAAGCCCCTGTGTGACGGACTACTCGAGCGCCCCCTAACGAGTCCTTTCGCCAGAGCGCCGTTGTCGCCGTCACGTTCGAACGTGCCCGAGTTCGAGGGTCGAAAGGTGGAATGTCGGGGTTTTCCATTTTTGCGGAACAACTAGTTTTTCGGGAAATGTTAAAATCGTGTCGGCGATAACGCGTTCAGATTAATCCGTCCGAATGTACGCGTCGACCTTGCCCTTATAAATTTCCGATTAAGGAAAGTCGTTCCACGGACAGACGGCTGCGATAAAAAAGGTAAGCGAGAGTGGTTTGAACACGCCAAGGCGTTAGGCCTAAACGATTCCGAATAAGATCTGCGAAACAAATCTATCCGCGCCCCGTCACGAATTCGATCCAATATTCGCCGACAGTTCGGCGATAACCCCTTCGATTTGACCGTGTCATTCTCCGTAATTGTTCGCCGTTCGAGTCGGGTTTTTCTGGTTCAAGTTTTCTCACTCCCCATAATCGGTATGCAAACGATGGGAGGCGGGGCGTTCGATAATTGGAAAAAAAAATCACAACAAAACACAAATCAAGGTGGGAAAGACACGCACGAACGCGAGGCGGAAATGTCAGCAAAAGTCACGGACGTGATTCGGTTGCCGGTGGCGATCGTTTAGGTGGGCAATTGAAATCATTTATATATCCAGGCGATAATCGGCCATTTTTGTCCCACTGTGTACAATTCGAATCCTTCGAGATCACGTTCGAAAGAATGGAATGTCATGGCGGCGAATTCGATCGAAATTGATGAATATTGAAAAAATTGTGAAAAAAATGGGTAGAAAAAACTTGGCTAGCAAGAAAACAAGCGCCAAAACTGCTGCGGAAGGTCGCGGCGCTGGAATTTCATTAAGATTGTAATTAAGGTGATGAAAAAGTTGACTGAGCGTGAGTGCGGGGCTCGATTTTTTGCCGCGGCAAAGGTAAGGGTAATAGCAGAAATTAATGGAATTAATGCGATTTTATGAGGTCAAGGACGACTGCGGTTTAAAAAATACAGTAACGGCAATAACGGTGTTTGGTATACGGTAGTGAGGGACGAAAAAGAGCGAAGGACTTTCGAGAGGCAAGGCTGCAAACCCCTGGCTGCTCGACCTCAGTCCCCCGTATTTTATGGGAGTGATAATGGCAGGTTAGTGTAATATCAGATAACGTTCGCCTTATTACATGTATACGCAGAAGAAAGTGCGGGAATTATTAAGCCACTCGTGTTGTTTGACAACGATTTGTGGGCAAGCAGTTGCCACATTTTTTCACGGCCCCGGCATGGGCGCGCAGTGGCACCCATAAATTAACGATTTCGTGCTCTTTGCTCTCGGGGAAATTAGGAAATGACGTTGTGTCGGTGTCGACTTGATGGACTGATAAGTATATCATAAGTTGCGGGCTTACTTAGCTCGCAACTGCTTACTAGCAAAAAAACTGCTCCTCGGAGCAATTGAGAAAACACTAACTTAATCATGCGTGGCTCCCATTCCAGCAATCCTTTGATGAATTGAATTAAGAGGATTTCTGCATGGAGATTTCATGCCTTCTGTGGACACGAGCCCATATTGTGAAAGATGCTTTAAAAAGTGAGCGTTAATGGTGGACTTGGGAAGTAATTTTGTAAGGTTGAGAGTGTTTAGCATTACTTGGAAGTCGAGCACCTAACTGTTGATGAATGCTCGGTCTGTGCTCGGACATTTCAAGGTCAAGATCGAGATGATCGTTTATATTATAATTAAGGGATTTATTTTTGGAAGATTGATTTGACAGCGGACGCGTTTATTTTAAAATGCGTTGTTGAGCTGCATGAGAAGGCGTGGATCATCATCTTTTTTTTTTTTTCGTTTTGTTTCATTCAGGCCTATAAAGATGCTCCTAGTCATAAGAGTCATGGCTAAAAATAACCACGAAATTGACATCTTATCTTAACTTGCTGTTCGGCAGTTTCGTGAAGTGGTCCCAGTAGTTTTATGGTTAGTCTCAGGGTGTGGCTAAGGGTCCTTGTAATGCATGCGAGTGAAATTCACTGGCATTTAAGCAATTGAATTAGAGCTACATGTATATAGTCGATCGTGTTCAAAATTTTGGGTTACACATTTGATAGCTTTTATAGGTAAATGCATCTTCCTCAACTGTATATACTGAAAGTATTTTGCAAAACAACGTGTTGCTATATGAGCTATATGATGCTAAATGAGCTATATGAAAATCATGTCTTTTGCTACAAAAGTTAATTTGTAAACAAAAGTAATAATACTTTTAGGCGGGGCTAACTCTGTCTAAAGTTCGGTCAGTTTCAGAAAATACTGACAGTAATACTGATTCTGTACAGTACTTTGATGTATTGAGTTTCCATTCTGATTACTGATCATTATCGTAATTTTCGGATAACTTACTAATGAACCTCATTCATTAAAATTTAGGTAATGAACAGTGCAGGTGGCCATTAAGCATCACGTGACCTTGAGAAATTATTTATTCGATTATAAAATAATTATTTGGTTTTACGACAGTATAAACTTACTAGTTTTTATAATCGAATAAGTGGTCGTTGCATGCGGGGCTACCATTCTCAAGGTTTACATTTTTTTTTAAACAAAGTGAAAATGATCTTGTTACAACATATTAAAATGTTGCATACACCAAAGTCATTGGGGTATATACGGTACATTACATACATTTGTATTGATAGTTAACTTTATGAGTTTTCTCATTTTCATGACTGACCTACACTATAGTTAAGCCTAACCCAAAGACGGAATTTTGTTATTTGGCAGCCCCTACTGTCAGGCAACCACTGCCAGCTTACGAGCCATTAGGGGAAACCCCTAGTAATGTACAGATCGACTAGTAATTGGTTTTACATGGAAGATTGGAAGTACAAGGAAAGATTGTGCTAGGTGGCAGCACCATAGGTATCACGTTAAGACGCAAGCATTTGCTCCTATTGATTTCGTCACTTCGTTAACAAACTTAGCAATCGGGGCGTCGAAAGATGACTTTGCCTTTTTAGCCAACTTTTTCCATTCTCTGATTGATTAGTAGCCGATGAAAATGCAGATTGGTTCAATCACTATATAATGCACTGGCTTATACCAGTGAACATGAACAGACAAGACGACGTCATTCGATATTCGATATAATGAATGCTTGCATTGTTATCAATTTTTTTTATCGGGTTTTTCTTTTCTTTAAAATTCGCATTTTGGAGGGTTTTTTAAAAAATTATGGCTACACAAGATGGTCTTTGTGAAGGGATAGAAGATTCCGCGCGTGGCATTCTGGGAAGCAGGAAATTTTCGCCCTGAAAAACACGAATTTATACAAAAACATATTTTTTTATTTGCTGGTGTCATAGAAATTCTTGCTTGAAAGGGCTCCCAGATTCAAACCGAAGGGTTCAAGGGTCAAGGCATTTCTGTTCTAAGAATATCGTGAGCGTGGTTTCCGCTAAGGCTTCCCAGCTATCAAAATTTCTCCAAGGCTGATTTACATGCAAAATTTTTTGAAAAATTAGCCGAATTACATGTACATGTAGATCGTGCCGTACCCCCCAACCACCAGTGACATTTAATCCTTCCTTCATTGGTTCCCCGAACCAGTGTGACGTCATCGCCGCTGCCCAGAGGTCACTTTCATGGTCTAAATGAGGAAATCCCGGCATTGCCCAGCCCCTAGGCATAGAATCAGTGAAATTTCCCTGTTGTTTAAACTTCTTTAAAATGCTAATTTTTAGTGTCGTTTGTCTAGCTGTCGGTGTGTGGACCTTGTTATGTCATCCCAAAAAAACTCGTATATTAGTGTTCATTTCTGAAAATAACAGCACAATAGGAAAAATTTATGTTTTTTATGGGTTTAAAATGAAGTTTTCTATTTCACCATCATCCATCCTATTCTTCGGAATAAGTTTATTATTATCATTTCGTTGATTACCCCCAAAAATGATGACAGCATACTTGGACGACCCCTGTGAGGTCCGGCAGCTGGAGCGCCGCCGAGCAAAACTCCAAAATGGCGCTGTTCTAGGGGGCTCGTTAGTTTCTATTGCCATGGTGAGCTGCTCATTTATAACCGTTATTATTAGCAATGTTCGTTTTCGACTTAATTGGTCTCTCGTTTGTTAATCACTCCCCAATATCACATCAGCGGGGGGCATCTTTGATACATCGCTGATGAGTAAGTAAAGCTTTCTGAATTGCGTGGGATTTCTCTCAAAATGGCGTCATCCATTTCGTTCCATTCTTGCGCGTGCCGCCATTTGGAATGCACGCTCTTCTGTTCTACAGAATGGAACGCATCATCGGCGGTTCTTCGCATTTTATTTTTTTGAAATTAATCGATCTTTTCTTTTATTTTCAGACGCTTTTTGTGTTTACATTGTGCGGCTCGTTGATGAGGGCAAGGGCGTCCTCTTGACCCCCGTCCTTGGACAGCCATTTCCGCGAGACCTTGAGACCGGCGGGCCGAAAGGGTTTCCGCGAAGACCCCCCAAGGGAAAATGCCAGCCAGCAGCCATTGTTTCATATGCGGTGGCGAGTTTGGGACTGGAAAGCCGGGTAAGGTGCGAAAAATCCCACCTTTTTATCTATCCATTTTTGCCTAGTCAATCAAAAAGTGGGAAAAAAGTCAAGTGCGATTGTGTACTGTAGGGAATCCCTTCCACCTAAACAAGGCACGAGCCATGCAGCAGTGTGACCGTGACTCCTTTCTTCAGTTTCCCCCGAAAAGAATCCTATACCAGATTTGGAAGGAACCGATTGAAAAATTGCCTTTCTTTCTTTTCGTCAGTCTGAAACAATGAAGAGTTAAATCAAATTTGAATGGAGAATGAGATGACTTTGTTTCGAGCCGTCGCCTCATTGTACTCTTCCTTTTCGAGGACAACAATGAATGAGAAAGTGTTGGATTCGTGGAAATGGCGAAAAGAAAGGGTTTTTCATGTAAAACTGAGTGTGAGGAGTTGAGGTTTCTACGCCACGCGAAATGGTATGATACTTGGTTGTCAACTTGTCAACTTCAACTCCTCACTGCTGTGCCTCAGATTCAGCAACTCTTCACACTTTCGACTGCCAGTGCCATCTGCCGGCAAATGTTGCGTTGCTGTCGTTGGCAATGACCGTGATACTTGATGCCCAATAATTAAAATTTGGCGACTTGAGTAATTGTTATTACAGCAACCACCAGCTGCTGCGCAATGATAGCTTCTCCCGATTGTTAACCTTTCACCCTGTCATTATTAATAGCCATCGACGTTATGCAATGAACTATCAAAAAGTAGTTAACTTTTAAGGGTCGAGATAACGAAGCAGCGATTGATGATTAATGTCCACCGACGATTCATTTACGATTTGAAGGGCTGGGTTTTTTTACTTTTCTTTTCTTTTTCGAGAAATGTTAAGTGTCAAATTTGAGTTTCAATAGAACGTGCTAACATCCTGGTATAGAATGACTTGAGAGGCTCTTTCTAAAAGATGGTCATATAGGCAATTGCTTCTGTACCAATGGCATTAATTTTGAAAGTGCATTACTTGTACATGTACATGTACAGTATGTTCTTGTAGTTGCATGTACATGTAAGCACTGGCCATGTGTCTCATCTAGAGACACTTTCGTCCATTCATGGACGACCCTCGCCCACAGACGTGCTGAGCATGGACTCCGCTCCTTATCTCAGTCCAAATTATGTTATCGAGGGTGTACTTAACCTCATCGTAACAACAGGTCATTGGGGTTCGAATCGTTCGATCTAAAAATAAGACAAATTGCATCGTGGGTCACAGTGACCCCCGACCCCGGGACGTTTTGGAATGAACCTTCCAACAGAACAACCCAACAGTTACCTATTTAAATGTTGTATTTTGTTTAATTGTAATCTAAATCGTTTTCAAATTCGAACGACGGTTTGAATTTTCAAATATTTGTTCCAGAAAACAAAGAAAAATTCGAGCACGTGCCTGCTTTTTTCTTATTTTTTTTTTCAAATTCAAACACGTGCATGATTTGGAACGCGGTTTACATGACTTGGTGACGTAATAAGCCCGGCGGGGGTCGTCCAAATAGTCCGGGGATACAGTTTTTCGCACAAGAAATCCACGAATATGGGTCATTTTTCGCGAATATTCTCGCCTGAATTTGCGTATTTGGCATTTCGCTAATGCATTAAATCGTCGCGGCTGAGCAAATATTATCCGTTAACGCTAAGTCGAGGTCGGTGCAAACTTTCGGGACGACCCTCGTACAGGGTGCCGACAAATGCGCGACGTCGATCAGGGGCACCCTGCATGTTAATGGGCACCGATAAACGAACTTTGTTTTTCTGGCAATCGAAAAATCAGAAGCTGGTCGTTGTTATTCAGTCTGAGCAAACAACGGGTGTGTAAGCACGTCAAATAAACTGATAGAAGCGACTTCTTGACGTCAGGATTTCAGGTGAAATTTTTCCTATTAGCGGTTTCGCCGGGGAAAGCAAAATATTTGATTTGTGGCGATGTTTGACCCCGTCGACACCCCCTCCATTTGCTCGCCTAATTTTAAAGCAAATCCAACCGAATTGCGACGAGACAGCCACCGGTTGATCATCATGGAAAAAACATGTTTTGATATTCCTGCTTTCAATCAAGCCCATGATCCGCTGGATTGTGCTGTATGAAATTATTTCATGGCATTGGCTTTCAATAGCTCTGGTCTGACGAACATCCAAAATAGATATCGAACTGAGCCATAAAATTATGTGCATGTAGAAAAGATATGAAGAATTTTTACCCGAAATCGTATTTGAAATTGCTGTCTGTAGACTATAAGGAATGCAGTTGTAAACATAACTGTATGAGTGCATTACGTAGTTTATATGCAAGTGCAAAAACAGTGGCAAAATTAAAATTTTTGAAAATGCATGGAGATCAGAAATGAGGAATTTTAGCCCAAAATTTTGCCCATTACATGTATCTAGGCAAAGAAAGCATTGGCAAACCATGGAAATTGCTGCTTGCAGGCTAATTTACGACACATTGAAAGTGATTTTTTGCAATTGAATTTGGATAATTTTGGACAGATAATATAATTTGAAATGAAACGCAATGTTTTAATTCAAAGTTTATATTGATAGTAAGTTCCTGCGCTGTATCAAATGAAAAGACATTTCGTTTTTATAATTTTTGCAGATTCTAGATCTCTTATATTCCCATTCAGACGGCAGGTGCTGCCATCCATCGCTCATAAAGCAAAATAAAAAGTCAAACGTAGAATTATCGTTGTTATTAATATCATATGCATTTCCACAAGTTGTCAAGAGCAC
>JAQFYZ010000828.1:0-32255 GCA_034695085.1 Cylindroiulus punctatus
ATCGCAAACTGGCGATTGGATTCTATTGGTCGGCGCTTTCAGCCCAGTTCCATCACTTCGTGGTTCTACTATAGATTGTCCCCTAAGTGAGGAGGATAGCCATACGATGATTCACTAAGTTGTACACAATTAAAACTCACAAAAAATGCCCACGTTTCGCCTTCATGGTTAAATATAATTAATGTATATATATAACTGGTCATTTTTAAGGAAAACGTGGAACCTGCCCTGATGCCCTTGCGACATTCCCTTGTAGAAGATGTACAGACGACAACAACTGTTCTGGAAATCTACTGTGTTGTCCAGTCCCGTTCAACACAACAAACACAAACAGCAGCTGTTGCTCACCAGCCGTTCGCACAGGATGACCAATTGACCACTGCCTATAATAGCCTGCTGCAGTTGTTTGTTCCATTCAAATTTCCCACACATTTTCATTCAAGGGTCAGAGTGGCAGCACTGCCATGCTACGAATTCCTGCAACATCTATCAAAGTACATCTTAGAAAAAAATACTAAAGTATATTCTATCAATATTCTGACTCCTATTTAAGGACTATAAGGATTACACGTGTAAAGTGGCCATCAAATTGTGTCAAGTCCCTGTCTATATACCCTGTCTCTATAGGGAGCAAACATGAGAATCAGTCATAATGCAACACTATTTTGTCAGCTGTTATGCCACCTGTTTGATGCAGTCACATGTGCTCTGATGATTCCTGTCGTGTAATGAATTTATTTGCGTAGCAATGAAGCTATTTATATTCTAACGTCTTCCTGGTTCTTTTTTACTGTCCATCAATTGCCATAAGCATTTTGCGCGTCTAGAAAATGCAGGGAATCGATGTGAGTGTGTTCATATCTGTGTTCCTGGCCTACACTTTCTACACCTGGAACAGAAAATGTGTGCCATTTGTGCTGCCCTCGCTGATTGGTGAGGGCTTACCTAAAGACATTGCAGGTGAGAAAGTTGGCCAAAGTTTAGAGCGAGTTCATTTTGCTAATGCAAAATTTGGTCAGAATTTCAGTCGAAATTTCTGGTATTGCTATGCAATCACATAACAACATACCTTTTACATTGACACTAGGGTCCATCACCAGTGCCCAGAACCTGGCTTACGCCATCAGCAAATTCGTCATCGGTGTTTTGTCCGATCGCATCGGGGCCAGGACTTTGCTGACCACCGGCCTGTTTTTCAGCGGACTGACCGCTGTGGTCTTCCCGCTGTTCGGCTCGTCTTTTGCGTTCGTATGTCTTTGGGCATGCAACGGCCTCATGCAGGGTTGTGGATGGCCAGCTTGCGTCAAAATCCTCAAAGAGGTAGCCACCATAGCACACCGTGCTTCAGTGTGCCAGTTTGCTAAATGTCACGAATGATTTCAGAAATATCCGGCATCGGTATTTGGCACGCTGTGGAGTGTACTAAGCTGCAGCAGCAACTTTGCCGGGCTGGTCAGCGCGATAGTCTCCACGTACCTGATTCTCCACTACGGGTGGAAGTGGAGCGTGGTCTTTGCCGGAGTGGCATCCATACTGACAGCCGTGCTTTGTTTCATTGGCATAAGTGACACTCCAGCACTGACCGAAGAGTCAAAGCACAAAAAGAACGATGACAATACGTCAAACAGTAAGACCCGGACATACTGTACCACTGTCCTAGTATTGCATTTGTACTGACCAATTCTGTTTCAGGGGAACAGGATGACAAAAAGAAGACCTGGAGAGACGTCATCAGGCTTCCTTTCGTCCAACTGATTTCTGCCGGTTATTTCGTGGTGTTCTGCACCAAGACGTGTTGCACGGACTGGGCCCAACTCTACCTATTAGAGGACTTAAAGGTGTCGCAAGTAACAGGTGTGCTACAACGAGAATGACCTTGTAAAAAGTGTGCATAGTTACATCGTACATCATTGTAGCATTGCATGTATTTGTGCTTATATATGGCTCATGCATGATACTTTAAACATCTCGAAATGCAATAGATTAAATATTGCATTAAAAAGTGATGTGAAAATATTTTAGCTGGCGTATTTATGGGCAGTATGGAGATCGGAGGACTTGTTGGATGCCTAACAGCTGGATACATTTCTGACTGGATGATTAAGTATTATGTACTGAAAAGTTATTTATTCACGTAGAAATATAAATGTACATAGTCAATAAAAAAGTTAATATCGGACTGGATTTTCAGTTCTGTCAGATTGCATTGTATGTACATTCATGTTGGAAATTTGACGTTTTTGAATTTTACTTTGCAAACTTTTAGTCAACCAAAGCAATTAGTAACAAACAAGGTGGCAATGTGAGGCTGTCATTGGTGTTACTTTATGTCGTGGGACTATGTATTACGCTTCATATGTTTTGTTTCAACGATTACAGTGAAAATAGTTGGGTAAGTCTGCCCACATACACTGTACATGAAAACTATTCCGATTGTCTCACTTATAAACAAGATGTTTATGTTGCAGATTTTAATCAGCATTTTGGGCTTTTTATTCGGAGTTTGTTTATATGGCCCAATTGCAATCTATGGCATAGTAGCTTCTGAATGCATGCCTGGTCACTTGAGTGGAACAACTCACGCCATGGTTGCTTTAGCGGCCAATGGTAAGAGGCATTTCAATTTCTTGTTTCAAATTCATATATTATATGGATACTAATAGGTAATGTCTTAATTTCATTTCAGTCGGGGGCATTTTAGCTGGTCTACCCTTCACAACATTGGCTCTGAAGTACAGCTGGTGGGCTGTTTTCTTCACGCTTGAAGTTTTAAATACATTCATTCTTCTTTTATTGTTATATAATTACATATATTGGATTCCTTATGAAAAACCCAAGACTCATGTAAAATCGTCTTAACAAAATATATCATTAGACCACATTTTATTTTAATGAAAAGAAAATATTGTAAGTACTAAATTAAGAGTCCAATGTGTTAATAACAAATAATCTTGCTACTTGTATACTTAATTTTGTCACTGAGATGTAAATAAATCTATAAATAAAAATTTTAATTTGTTGCAATAGCATTATGGATTGATCCCCCTGCAAAAGTTGCAGGTGTTTGATGCACTGTTGCATTGCTTCGAAGCATGGCAGTGACGCCAAATAGTACCCTGAAAGGTACCAATGCTAAAAATACTGAAGTGAAAGCCACCATGATGTACGTGTACCCACAGCACAAACATGATTGGACGATACGCTGCATGGTGACAAGTTCAATGTTGATCAGGCTTCACTGCCATGCTGGAAAACTGGGCATCCTACATGTAGCACCAAACGTGCAATTTCACAAATTCGAAATAAATTCACATAAACATTTCCTAGTACCGGTACTAAATAAACCGTTTTTAGACTAATTTCGTCCTCCTCCACAATATTAAAATTATATATCTTGATAGAACGTTTCAAGGTCAAGTCTGGAAGGCCCCATAATATCTGAAACACAGATATTTCGTTGCCAACATACATGTAGATGTACCCCGTAAATGCTCAAAAAATAAAAATAAATGGATCAGGACCTTTATATCCAACTCCCTCGATATCAAGGATGTCAATTCCTTTTAAAAATTGAAACCGGTACTCATTGAATCTGACCATGAACTTCTGGAAAACTCATTGTCATGTAAACACCTACTGCGTACATTGCGACGATAGTTTCCTCGAAAAGCGGATCAGCAATTGATCAATAACGTTTTTCTTCAAAACTAGTTTTTCTGCTAGGTCTGCATAATTGGAATAATTAAGCTCCTTCACTACGTCTGATGAGGTGTGTGGGTTTGTGCAATTTTGAAATCAAATCCACCTCATCGTTTTTATTGGTTGAGGTTAGAAACAACAATAATAGACCACGTGTCTTCAACAGACCAATGAATTGAACGACGAGTTTCAAACCCCATATAAAGTTTCTGACTTCAACACACTCTGACATCAAAATCACTTCGGGACAATGACAATGTTAGGAGTACGAAGCCTTTTGGTAAGCTCACAAATTTGTAGCTGCAATTAATTTCGTTTATAACTCGTAATAACGCTCATATGCAAGTTTGCCAAACTGCTTGAAGTATTGCATATTGGATAAAAAAAAGTGTTTTAATGATGGGGTGAAACCAGCTTCAAAAGTAACATCCTAATAATAAGCCTGTTCTGCAGTATTAGCAAAAATTGTCTGATAACTAAATACAAATAAAATTCTAATTAACGTTATCGAGTAAATTGATAATAAAGTAAGAGCATTATGAATAGGCTATCTATGGAAATTGAGCATTCGAGGATGAAAAACAATAGAGGTATAATTCCGATTAATTCGTCCATCATGACAAATTGTAAATCGGATGAGTTCTTACTAGTTCTTCATCAACTATTTAACCATGGAATAAATTATACAGGATCAAATAAAAAAAGGGAATTTCAAATAACATTTTGGCCTAGAGATAGCAAGGCTTTATATCCAAGGTCAATTAGGTCTTCCATGTTATTTTTTTTATACAGTATGTCCTGCATGAAACCTGTAATCAGGGAGGCCCCCAGTTGCACAATAAGGAAAATCTTTTTGACAGGTGTTCCGTTTGGGATGTCCTTATTGTCCTTTCGTTTTTCACATGTTTCCTCATTAAATTGAATTAAACGGCCATGACATCATATCGTTTGTTTCTCCTAGGCATTGGCGTTTATCGCCATAGTGTCAAATTATGCTCAAGGGGCCGCCACAGATGACGTCACAGCCGGATTAAACTGCACCAAAGGCAAAGATGGCAAAGTTATTGCTTGCACTGGAAAAAGTCCAACTTTCACAGACAGCGAGTAATTATGAATTTTATGCATTTCGAAGTTGCTAATACTGGGCTAAGCAAACGTGTACGTCTGAAGTATCCTCATTTAAAGTAATAGCAAATCCAACCTTGAAATTGAATTTACAGGTAATAGAAATTATCTTCTTACTAATAACTGATAGGAAATTTCCAACAGATGTTTATCTCGTCCAACAAATTGTTATGAGGTGAAGCCCTCGTCTACATTGAATTATGGATGCATTTCTTTTTGATAAAAAATCACATGGGTATTTAGAAGATACACTAATATACAGTACCTGTAGTCTTTACACCTGTCATGTTTAAATTTCCCCCAATTAATCCCAGTAAAATATCACATTAATATAAGACACGTAATTGTATAAATTGTATGTGCATTATCACACTATAGAAATTTCTTGGATTTATTATTTGAGCTTTCTGCTTTAGAAAGAAAATCAACACCTTCATCAAAAACAACAACGCGGATTTCCAAACCAAAGTTAACGTACTGACCACTCGGGGGTCTTTCGGTCCTGGTGGTGGGAGTCCGGGCCGTCCCGGAGGCCCTCCACGACCGGGCACCCCCCAATACTGCGATGCAGGGTAAGTGAGAAATCTCCCTTCATGCCGAATTTGTGTATTTACCTAATGTTACCAATCTTTCTTTGTTTTCCAGAGGCTGTCCAACCTCAGTCAATCAGATTTACACTCCGAGTCTTTTGTATAACACACAAGGCGACCCTAGATTTGTGTTGCAAATGCCTGCCTTCGCTCAGTATGTCTTTTTGACAGTCTGCGAGTAAGTAGATCTATTGGAAAGTGGTTAAGCCAACTATTAGCTTAGCCTTAGGAAACTATTTGCTCATGTTATACCTGTGCATGGATTTTCTGTATAGATCTGACAATGCAGTCTGCGGTTACCAGACATCGTGTGAACAAAAACATTTCTCATTCACTTTGTTGGTGTGGGATCCCTTCTATCCAGAAGCTGGACTTTACGTGGAGAGCTTCGAAGTCCCCAGTGGATGCTGTTGCTCTGGATCCAAAGGACCAGGTTCAGTCGGGAGCGGTTATCATACTTTTTAGCTCCTGGCCATTTTAAGAAAATGCAGCTAGTTCATGATGGACACCATTTTTTTATATCATCTGTATTGTGACGCATATTTGATTAAATGCATTTTGATTATGTCATGGTTTTTTTAAATTATTTTTGAATGCAAGTAAACTTGACCAAACCAGTACCTCAAAACCCTCGTTTCTGTTTGTGTCATTGGTCCGGTAATAATAATAATAATAATAAATAACAAAGCAATAATAAATTACAGTTTACAATAAATCATCCTGATACAATTCACACAGAATCGCACAGCATAATTAGGTATACACATGGGCGTAACCAGGGATAGGCAGGAAGGGGTGGGGGCCTAAAATTATCACACAAAAAACTAACAGTGTGATGCTTCAATGGAGCAATTGTGTCAGAACAAGAAAAAAAAACAATCAAGAAGATGAAATGTTGGCCACAGCAACCGTATGGCAACAACTACTTTAGATCTTGATTAGCATACCTACATGCTAAACGACTTCAAAATGTAGTAGTACGACTACTACCTACATGTGTGTCAAAAAATGACGCATTTGAAGTCGTAAATCATTTGCTATGTTTCCATGGAGGCTAAAATGTGTCTAATTTAGGACTTTCACCGGCAACAATGTCACTTACCGTAACCAATGTCACCCTTTCAGAGCCGATACTAAATCTGGCGCTAAATTCCTCTATTTTTTTTGATAATCCTCGCAATGCTTTGGTGTTTCATTCTTCTAGACTCTTCTCGCACAACTTGCACTG
Organism: Cylindroiulus punctatus; assembly: GCA_034695085.1. NCBI lineage: Eukaryota > Metazoa > Arthropoda > Diplopoda > Julida > Julidae > Cylindroiulus > Cylindroiulus punctatus. The sequence goes on from JAQFYZ010000828.1 coordinate 6,643, forward strand.
GTAGCCATCAAAAGTTGGTAATTTCACACAATTTTCACAAACTTTACGCGAATCACGAGCACGAACATCTGATGTAACCACGTGGGTTTTTCACATTCAAGGTGGTGGTGGTGGTGGTGTTAGAGGCCCTAGGAGTTGTGCGAGCTTAGCGACACCTGTCGTCCATTAACGACACTAATTAAGGCGGGATGCACGTTTCGCACTTCGATTTTGAAATTCTTTCAGAGCAACGTTCGTGTACCGAGCTTGCATTCGGGAGACCCGGGTTCAAAGTTCAAACCCTATGTCAGCTAACCAGATTGTGGTTTTCGTGGTTTCCCACAATCACTAATGTCAAATTCTGGGATAGTTCCCCTACAAAACCATGCAGCCCGAGGGAGCTCTGCGAAATCTAGCTACGTAAAATGTACTATAGGCCTACGGGTATAACGAACGAATTCCTAAGAAGACAACCCGATGGCGTTGCAACACCGCACTAAATGCGTCAAAAACTTACCTAGCAATAATGCACGAACAGTGGAACATCGTAACAGCAAAATAGTAATATCCCTCGAGGCCTCGTCCAGTCACTTCATCCACTTTCTCAGCAAAAGACAGTCGCATTTGGCACTACATGTAGGTTCCACAGACGACAGTACTTGGTAAAAACGTTTCGTACGCTTTGGTTTACGCGGTTTAAGTAACTTGGTTTACGTTTCGGAGAAAACTAGAAAACCGAACAGCTGCCGCCGCCACCATTTTGAAGCTTTCTTTTACGAAGAACTCAAGCACGAGAAATGCTACCAACCAATCAGAAGCCAGCATCAGAATACCAGTGGCGCCATCTAGAGGCCGCACGCGTCATCAACCCGCGAATAAATAGAGGGAAAAACAAAAACTTGGGTGATTTTTTTTACTGCAGCTTCAGATTCACACATCGATTTACAATTTAAAAAAATGACTCTCGTGGTTTTAGGATGATTTACGCGATCTATGGTGAGCGGAGTCGTTATAAGCAAAGAATTACAAAAATATGGCTACAGTATTATGAATTATGGCAAAAAAAATTAATGATGTCCGCCTGGAAATTTATTGCTGCATTTGCAACAGCTGGGAACACGGAAGGAATCCACTTGCCATCTACATTTGTGGCCCATTGGCTCGCATGCCAGCAACTGGACGCTAGCGTACTGTTGGTCACACCTTCCGCCGCGTCCACACTTGTTGTTGCTGTTCAGAAGCAAAAAACATTTCATATTTAAGTGGTTTGAATTCAGGAAGAAAAAAATGGCTAAAATGCTCGTGTAAACTTACCTGCAAATAGCTACTTGAACTTTCTGCTGTATTTTTCCACCCTGCAGAATGTAGCGAGGCTGATTGTTAGCATTCTTCATGAAAGTTGGGGTGGTCACAACGCTAAATTGTTCACATTTGTCTTGACTGGAGAAAAAGGAACAAAAATGGTTACAACAATAAAAACCAGTGAATGTACAGCTGTATCTTAGAGAATTAAAAATAATCGATGCGCACTTACTCTTGAAAATCGCACCGCTCTTTTGGTGTGAAACCATAGCTTGGGCTACCTCCTGGACCGAAGGAACGGGTTTCTAAGCCAGGTGCATCTCCAGAATCAGCTTGACCCCTAAACAGCATAATACGAGGTTTTTGATAAGGAATGTGCTATGTATGCAGAGGAATGCAATGTATCAATTGCATTCGAAAAACAATAACATTAGCAATATGGTGTTCCATGCATGTGCCTCTGCATGCATGGAACATAACTTTGGTGAGATGAAAGCGGTTTGTTTATACATATTGCCACAGATTAGTTTTATCTTTCATGTTAAAACGAAAAACTAATACCGTATGCTTGCAAAAATATGCAATTTTAAAATGAAAATGGAGAAATTTAGATTTTGATGAATGGCGATGAAAAGTAAAAAAAAAACTTTTATTTAAAGAAATTAAAATAATGAAAGGGCATATTAATGTATAATTGACAACTTTTGGATCCATCAATTTTTAACATGATTATAACTGCAAATATGGAGGAAGAGAGGCAATTCTTAAAATGTCGAAAAAATTGACGACAATAATTGAACAGCCCATTCTGTTCAATACCAAGATGATTGAACATTAAAATTACGTGCATGATACACCTCTGAATGAAAAAATTGCACTCACACCTCTTCAATTCATCACCATTCATAAATCAAAGCATCAAATCAAATAGGGACAAAATCTTAAAAACTATTCCTAAACTGCTTTTACAATATCATAAATAAAAATAATAAAGTGAAATCTTACGCCAAAGTTGTGTAGGTGGGATCCTTCCCTTCGCAATATTCAAATTCTCCCTGAGTCTTGCAGCCCAGACCATCTTTTGTTATCGGGTCTCCCGCTTTCACGGCAGCCAAATGGCAGCAGAAAGCCAAAAAGACGACGGTGAAGCTGTTCATGATCGAAAATTTAACGAAATCAAAGACGAGTGAAAGTGATGGGAGCAGCGAGGGAGATGCTATTTATAAGAGAGAAATTTTCCCAGGCGATGGACGTGTTGTGTAACATCCCATTAATTCTACGAATCCACAACCAGTCGTTAGCCTCGGGTCATTTTAATTACGTAATTTACGTATTTCCCATTTTTTTCCTGCAACTGCACACTAACAGTACGTGCACTAATCAAACTCGGATGTGACCACGTGAGGACCACCAGAGCCAATCGTAGAGCAGCGTGGACGCACATGTACATCAGTTTCTATGCATTGACGGATGATAATAGGATGTGAAAAGCATTTGTCCATAAATAAATCTGGGATGTCATTAAATTAAACAAACGAAAGCTAAATGGTTCGGCCAAACGAAGGTTGTTCCTGGGAAATTTCCCGCTTAAATCACAGCAAATTTCTAAATTATTCTGTAATTAGAACTACTGTATACAGAAACATTATAAGGAAAAGCAGTGTATTTACATAGGGTCCAAATTGGGCTTGGGCTAGTTTTCGAAGGGCGATGGCTCGGAGATGTAACCTTCGTGGAAGTGAAAAAAAAACTTTTGACAATTGTTTGCAGCAGGTATCACCTGTTCGATAACGGCCTTGAATCGACGTCCTGGTCCTACACTGGCTCCTTCGAAATCTTGTTTTGACACTGTTTAGAGAATTTGTTGCTTGATGATGTGACGAGCTCAGACGATGGGACCCAAGGATTCCGAGAAAATCAGCTGGTGCTTGGCACGAATCTTGTTGAAGGATAAACTAGTTTAATCAGTTGACAAACTAAAATTTGCATGAAAAATATTATGTTGATTTCCATACGTGGAATGAGTCGTATTGATTACTTTTCTGTTAGTAAGCATTGTGAACTTACTGTGTCAGGCGTTTAAAACCCCTTCCATCTTTCAGATCAAAATTGGGAAACTTATCTTATATTCTTATACGAGCAATAATTGTACGGATCTCAAAAACGTCTCTGTCCTATACTTATGAAAGTCGGTCCTATACTATTTTAGGTACGAGGAATCTATTTAGCTAAGTTTCAGGCTAGGAAAAAAACAATGAAAGTGCTTAATTTTAAAAGTTATACCGAAATAGTAGTAGTAGTGATGATGCTCACATTGGAGTGTATCTGGAAAACGGAGCAAAGCTCGGTCTCCTGGTACTGAATTATAGCTTTAGCCGTCAAAATCACTGAACAGCCTTGAAAGTCAAACCACCTTCGTCTACGGGTAAATAGACGAGAATTTCAGAAAACGTCAAAATTGCATGAGCATTGAGCAATACGATTTTAGCCATCCAATTCTGGAATGTAGTCGTATATTGTGACGAATTTGTGATATTTGCAAACTCAGGACTGCCGAAGTAACTACATTGTGCAAACGAACAACTCGCTAACGAATAGGTTTCTTCATACATGTACATAAACATGCCCATACCTGCATAATGGCGTCCATATGCATGCCATATTGCGAGTGAGGAGAACTAATTTCATAAATGGACCTATTTAAACGCTGCAAAAAGATTTGTCAAACGATCAGCAGAGGTTTTCAATAATCAAGTGTATTGGTACTACTCGGTACAGATACAATTCGAGATTTCATTCTGCGATCAAAAATCTAAATTTTCAAAACCATTCCTAGCGCCGACACTAGGTGGCGATAGCTGCTGGCTGTCCATGCTGCCAGCTGGAATCATGGCTGGCATGCAGGTGTATCAGTATCGTACATGTACTGGATAAAAGTTTAATTTCGATATTCGAAGTTCAACGTTCACATTGTTTCAAGGGTACAGGCATGAATTAGTTGAGTTTTTATCATTGAGAGATTCAGAGGCAGTATAAAACCCCCAGTATACCAGTATAAAAAGCGAAAATGGTGATAGAGCACAAAGAAGATGAATCGATGGATTCCATGGAATCCGTGGAATGGAACGTGGATATGGAAGTGCAGTTGTTTTACGCTATGCGTGGTCATAAACCTGTGGGTTGGTAATATTTCTGAAAATGGCCTTACTTGTATTAGTTAGCTCTATCGGCATGACAACTGCATGAGCACGGCCGTCAATAAAAGCAATCATACAAGGAAATCCCTCACATTCCTATATTTTAGGTGTAAACAGACATTTCCAGATGGCTTGCATCTACGAGAAGTTTCGCAATAGCAGCCAAAAAGACGTGACATCGCAACAAATTTGGGATCATTTGGAGTCCATGTATGACATGGCAGCACTGGTACCAGACATTAAATTATGAAATAAGAAGATTAATTTTATGAGAAAAATTTGCCAACCTCATCTTGCCATTGATTTTGCAGCATGAATCTGAAATCGTGCCATTTCCAAATGACGAAGTCGAATTTATCTTGCCAGACTTGGATTTCGGTAATCTGCTGAAGAAGGAAGCCAAGAAGGACGAGGATAAGCAGTCAAAAGTGACAGAGACATCCAATGACGACAAAGACAACACCAGTATGTCTGCTCTTACCATGGAGTTGCACGTAAAGAGGGCACCGTCTTTAGGGCAAAACTTAATTTCCACTTACTTGCAGCTCCCGGAAAACAACTGACCAGGGAGAGGCTGAAGGAGATTCGGGAGGCCGATGCTGCCGAAGGCGCTCCGAAACGAAAACGCCAGACACGTCTTGGTCATTCGGAATCTGGCTCAAAACCTTCCAGTCCGGCTTCGTCCAGTTCGAATACTCCAGGGAACAAGCGGCGCAGAAACTGCTGAAGACTAGTTTTCAAAAGCAGACTTTTTAATTCTAAGTTAAATCCTGTAAATATTGCATGAAATGAAGCGTTTTGTATCACATCGTTCCTTGGACAATTTCAACCTGTTGAATAGTAAAACAAAGGTACTCTTACCTTAAAATTGGTATGCATTATCATTTCCTGATTGATCTTAAATCTTCATCTGATGTATGGCTGGTCTCATAAATTTATGAAACCAGACAGTTTGCGTGACCATGTGAATGAGTTATTCTAACAACGGAATTAGGATGGCCAGGGCCTATTTTTCAGAAACAATCCTTGCACTGCTCTACAAGCAATAATTGTGGAAAACCACAAAAATCACAATTAGGATAGTCGACGTTGATGCGGGTATGTCAGTAACTAAGCAAAAATACATGATTTGGAATAATCGATTTTGACTCGTTATTAATCTACGTCAAAATGTCTGCGCAACGACTTACATCAAACTACTTGTTGTGCATATAAATGCACAAAATTCAATTACAATGTCGGCAACAAAATAAAACAAAGGATTTCAATTAACAGTGTATTAATCGTTTACATCTTGGGACACAATTTTTGTCTCGCGCACGAAATCGACAATTAGCGCGCAAGTTTCATGGCAACGACCTCACGAGTTGTGTACGTACAGTATTTTAAGTCTGAGAAGATGAGAGGAGAAAAGTGGGATTCCAAATCTACTGATACACGATAAGAATACATGTACATGCTCGTTGCATTTGGATGGCACTGAGGCGTCCAAAGCGCGGCAAAGGAAAGGGCTGAACTGACTCAATACGACACCCAGAAAACTGGCAGCACCATCATAGTGCAGAAATATCGATTCGTTAATAATAAATACTGAAAATGAAATCAAATGATCGAAAATAATTTAAAAAACTATTCTATGAAATGTTCCAGGGTATGAAAATGCCTTGACTCACAATTTTAGGGTCAAATGTTAACACAAGGTCATTAGTGGTATTGCTTTTGAGTTTCGCATAATACTTTCTGGGAAAGTGGGCCTCAATGAAGCTGGAAAAGCCTTCAATTAACAATGTTCTTGATTACTAACCACGGAAGCCAGTTTCTTCTTGTCAAGATAAACTTTTTTTGAACTTTGATTGCAAATGAGTTATTTTTCATCTGAGGTCTGCAAAAATGAAAACTAACAATCTGCAATCCTAATTAGTTTTCACATATTCAATCATAATGATTAGATATTTAGTTTTGCCCTTCCAGAATTATTCTCAGGATTTTTTGAATGCTCATCCCACTGTAACTCAGCGAGTGTCATAGTTAGGGGTGGCACTACCGGGAAAATTTACAGGATGGTAAATCATAATGAAAATTCACACACTTAACATTATAGCAAATAAAATCTGAAGATACTAAATCTTGCAACTCACCAAAATAGTCTCAAAATTTCGTTGGAAAAAATTACTTGTTAAAATCAACATTGATCAAATTAAGGCAGCATGTTTATAGCAAACAAGCCCACACTGGAAACTATGTCCAAAAGGCATTGAATGATGGGCTATACTGATATCGATGGAATGTGACTACGGACGAATTCCAGAATAACAATAAAGAATAATTTTAAAAGGAGTCAAGGCCACATAATATATAAACAAGCCTTGGTTAAGCCAAAACATCGGATTTATGTACAAAGACTCGTGTGGGCTTTGATTTGGGGGAGCGATCTGCATTTACTCGACAATATTATAGTATGCGACAGCCTCGCTGAGATGAAAATCGGTGAAATCACGATTATTATCGCAGCAATGTAACTAGGCTGCGTTTTAAGAGGTTTACTTTGACTTGCATTACCTCATCTAAAGCAAGTGCTCCACGAGGAAACCCAACTGATCACTGCCATAAATTATTAGATAAAGTTTGTCCCGGCTGCTGTCCAGTCCAACTCAGTCCAGCTTGATTTGGCAGCTGTGGCACCATTCCTCCAAAGGCAGGTGTGCCCATGGACAGCGAAGACATTTGCTGGTTTAACTGGCAAAAAAAAGAGGACTTTTATTAATGTGAAATTTTTAAACATACATCCATGGGTACTAAAATGGATAATAAAATGAAATGATGTCTGTAATGCTTTTAAGGATATTTGCAAAAAAAAACTTAACAATACTAAGGATAGATCTTCTTGAAATTTATTTCATGAGAAATAATATGTGTAATTGAGAATCAAATATTTGATAACATATGAATATTCTCAAGAAAGGCAACTTAATGAAAGTCAGAAATGGCTCTCATCGTGATGATGGTCGTGTCTTACCTGCCCAAATGTTTGCTGTGTGGGGTTAGTAGCCGAATACCATCCCCCGATTGCACCACATGATCCGGGATTCAAAAATGGATTAGTTCCCATAAGGTTTGCTTGCTGTAGCGCAAAGAGAGATTAAAAAGCCAAGATAATGAACGGCAAAGGAAGAAAAGAAACCATTTAAGACCAAAAAAGAGTTTTCTCAGGACATGCAAAGAACCACACTGTATTAATTGACAGGCACACACTCAACACATACACCATAACACCGAGTAGGTTTGGAGATTTCTGGATAATCAGTCACATGGATTAAAGGTAACGGACGGTTTACAATCTGACCAGTATGCAATATTAGTTCTTCATCTTCAATGGCAATTGTATACAAGAAACAGGGATACTTACAGAAACTTGAGTCATCATAGGAGCACCTGGTACTCCCGGTACTCCGATATTTAGAACGCCTGGCATGGCGGAGTATCCAGCAGGTGGCATCTGGACTCCGGGAATGCCAAACATAGGAATCTGCTGTTGATTGGCAAACATGGGACCTTACATACGAAATAGACAATTATACAAAAAGGCCCAACGACGACTGCATAGAAACGTCATAATCAAAGTAAGGCTGACCTGGAATTCCAATCATTTGAGGCTGCTGCGGTTGTTGCTGCTGCTGCACGGGAGCTTGGCCATAAAGAGACAAAATTGACTCTTTGCTAAGTGGTTGCTGCTTCTTTTGCAGATCATCTCCACCCAATTGACTAAATAAACTTTCTTGATCGGATAGACCCTGATTGTTTAGCGTTTTTGAACTGTCAGCATCATTAGAAGGTGCATTCTGAGACAACTGGGCAGAAATGGCATCGCCACTGGTTTCTGCGCTTAAAAACCCACCAAACGGATCGTCAGAGGGCGTTGTCGTGGGCGGAGGATCATCTAATTAAAACCGTATTAATTATCACCAAAACGAACTAGCAAGTCTGGTATTAATAATAACAAATCATAATGCCTACTCAGTCCTAAAAGATCCGCTGTTCCACTGGATTTGACTTTAATATCATTGTGCTTGTTATCGGAATTGTTCGAGATTGACGAATTTCCATTTTTTCTCGGCGCACTATTCAGAGGGAGCTGTAAATTAATAAATAAAGAGTATGAAGCACTGAACCGTGCAGGTTAAAACAGGCCAGAAGGCAAATAACATACAGGAACTTCACAGCCACCAGGCTTAGCTGGTTTCCTTTCTTTCGGCTTCTTTTTCTCTTCTTCAAACTCAAACTATTAAAACAATCTTCGTTAGTTTCGCCAAATCTGAGAATAGGTGAACAGAATTCGGTGAAAATATAATTACCGACGGTTTTGGCATGGGCGGTGGCACCCATTCTTTCGCTATGTATCGCTTCTGCTCATATTTTGCTCGAATAAATGCTTCTAAAGCACTGAACATTTCGAATCAAGGACTAAATTTGTTTATCTGTTATGCTAAATTACTGTAAGGAAACACATCATGACAGAAAGGATACGAATCAGTTTGGGGTCTACGGAAATTATCAGGAAGGTTGGCTTCAAACACAGCCCTCGCCCGACTGTTCCCCATTTGCTGAAGGCACTGAAATCAAAGTAAATCAACATTCAGAAATGATCGCAGCCAAACTCTGTAGCAAACATTCATCTTCTACTTACAGTAACCTGTTCTGGATTCCATGAATCGAGATTTACAGATTTAACTTTGGATATATGGACACCTAAATTCCTATGAATCCCAGCACATCGTATACAAAGAAATATGCCTAAGTTCCACGACGCCCACCTTGGTCCTAGAATCAGTTTTTAAAATGCATCAGGAACATTTTTATCGAACAAGCAGTCAAGCACTACATTTTAATCGCAATGCATCCGGGAATGTGATAACCGTGAAGTCCGAACTTCAGCCCTGAACGACGAGCAAAGGGCTGCAATGCTTTAATTTTGTAAAATCTATTTGTAACATACAATATCAGGAATCAACTACACATAATGGGCCAATGGTCTTGTTTACACAATCTGGAGTAATTTATGAACGACCCCGATGTTGTGACACCAGTATTGTTGTAATAAGCAGTGGTGGAAACGTAAATACAACTGATTTACAATATTCAATGTGTCAAAAAAACATGAATTCTGAAGATTTTGAATGCTTGGCGAGTACTCCAGAAACTGAAATAGATTTTTACTCATTCATTAATTACACTCAAACCGACATATTATACCCCAAACCTTCTTTGACTAAAGTGATACAAGCCCGACGTAACTCTATCCTAAATCGTCGCAATGCAATAACGGAGTTATTTTATTTCGAAATGATGCCTCGAGCAACAATTTTTAGTTTACACAATCGACCATTTTGCGAATGCCCCAAAGCGACATTCCAATTCCCTTACCTTTTGCATCGCAGTCAACGCAATATTTGTTGTCTTCGTCTCTCAGTAACTGCGACAGAATTGTCTGGCACTTGTCCTGAATCTGTTTCAGCTTTTCCTTGTCCGATTTCGAACTCATTTTCCTAATTTTAAAACAATTTAAAATATGTCTACTAATCTCACGTCAAGAACTGCCCTTTTATCAACCGGAAAAGAACAAAAACCTCCCCATAAGACATGCTTTTGGTGAAAGCGCCGTTGTTTATATGTCAATAACCTACAGCTTGCCACTACCCACAACGCCTTGCACTAGAACAAGTTGGAACTTGTGTATCTTGCCATGTATATTATTTCCATGTCGCGAGGTACGCCGTTTATTAATTAAAAATAAAATAAAGATGCGAAAATCTAAAAAATAAAATGCGCCAGTTCCAATTTCGGGTGCGTGTTTTCCTCCGCAAGTTTGTCGTACAAATAAAAATCGAATTTCCAAAACAACGGAGACGTTCACCATTTATCCCCAATGATGAACTTTGCTCAAAAAAGGAATAACGAAGCAAATTTAGGCAATTTGGATGTTGATCCAAAGTTTTATAAAACTTTCATGTAGCCAGCTCCCTAAGACAAGGCCAAAAAAATCCACCCATATATTGCCACAATTTCTGCAACTTTTCCAGGTTTCACTAGCTGTTACCAATATGCTTTGACTATGCTTATGCTTATGATATCACGGCCCGCAGCTTTCGGCTGATTATTTCATCTTCAATACAGAATTTAATATAGGATTCTTTATGCCAAAGAAGAATTAATGCAACATTTGCGGATGGTATAAAAATCTCAGCAGTTTATGATTGACAGCTCAAATGTTTAGCCTTTTTCTATAAATCAAGGTTGAGTTGCTATAATTTTACACTTTTCTTTCATATGCTTTTATTAAAATCCATTAAATTCATAACAATTTATATTGCCTTCATATCAATGAAACTAGTCATAGCAAATGTTTAAGAATAAACTGCAAACTAGACTTCCATTAAAATAAAATTAAATACATGTATCTCACCTTTTTTTAGCTCAATTTAATACCTTTTATGTTTTGCTGCAGATTCAACATAACTTTAGTTTGCTTCTTTTTTTCTTCTTTAAAGGCCAAAGTGTTTGCCTTCTTTTCAACACGCCTTTCCTAGAAAAAAACATTATTTCATTTAGTGATATCCTATTGTGTGCGCAAATAAAGTGCAATACTTACTCTGCGTTGTTCCTTTACGGCCTGTTTTCTGTTGCGTTTTTCTTCCGAAGTTTCATCTTTATCTCGTTTTGGCACAGATCTACTTGTTGTCGAACATTCAGTTGGAAGAGATGTCTCTGCATCTAAACTCTTTAGAGCAGCAGCAGTGAGTCCAGAGTCGCAAATCACACCAACAGGTAACCCTGTTTTTCTCGACACTTTAATGGGTTTCACCTTTTGAAAGACAAGCATTGAAAACACGTATTATTGCATGGAGTGTTAAGCTGAAAATTCTGAAACATACATCAGGTTAAAAAATCATACTTTCGGTGGCTCCTTAATCAGCTGTGGATGATTATACAAACTAGAATAAGTGCCTAGAAATTAAGAGATTCAATTTACCAAAACTCTGAATTATAACATTGGCTTTGTAATACAAGTGCAAATCAAATTCAGAAACCTTCCTGAAAAAAAGGGTTCCCCTCCAAATCATATAAGATTATTGCATAAGTATGTCTTACTGAGAATTGATTCACAGTCCCATTTTTCTGCAGGTTCTTCCACAACCATTTTCACGATCTCATCGCCATCTTCCTCCATTTCCTCGTCTTCCTCCTCAATTTCGTAATCCTTTCCTCTGAGTCTCGCTTCTCTTCGCAGATCAGACAATTCACTAGATAATTAATTCCCATTAGCATTTTTCCTTACTTTTGAATTACTGTTGTTTTTTAAACCTACCTATCAATTTGTCCTTTCTTAAAATTTTCAATGACATGTTCAAATAGAGCATCGCCAGGCTTGAGAAAACCATCAACTTCGTCCCCATCAAGGGCACCAATCTGATCATCATTGTATTCTTCTTCAAATTTCTGATAATACGTTTTCAGATGCATGAGGGCGATTAGTTCTTGGTTAATTACAAATAATCTTGATTTCTGGCATTATGAAAAAAGGACCAGTGCATATACTTTCAAAACGTGCGAAATAATTTTATATTACCTTTACAAATCTTTCGTCCAGGAGTGTTAACCCCTCATTACGTGGAAGGACGGACGAAGACATGGAATAATTAGTAAGTCTGGATTTCGTCTCTTCGTCCATGAAGGTGTGCATTGTGCCCTCGAAGCTAGAAGTTTCCTCCGAGCAATTGCTCCCATCACTTGCATCATCCTCACCTTCGTCGTTGTCGTCAGAGTCTGTATCACCAGCTTTGGCATTTGCCTTGATTACAAAATCATCATCTAGTTCTTCTTCATCGCCACTCGTATCATAATCGCTGTCGAGAGCAGCTATGATATCCGGATCCAAATCTGGCTGTGGACCTATAATGGAGTTGAAATTCCGTCTTATAAACTTGCCTCGAACCAAGAAATCCAATAAATGCCTGCAGATTGGGCCCTTTGCATCTGGAGATATTTTAACGGCCCCCACAACTATAGGGTGTCGAGGCACCAGTGGAGCATACCTCTAATCGGAGCCGCTCTGTTCAACAGACCAATTTCTTCTTCCACATTTGAAGCAAAAACAGATGATGGCAAAGCTAGCTTCGTTTCTCCCTGGTCAATGGAAATTGAGAACATCCTAATTATGCATCAATCACACATGCACTATTTGATGTCAGCATATGACTTGGCTGAAATTACCTCCACTCTGGAATCATCTTTAGGTTTACCAGTACTCCAATCAATGATGTTCACTGGGTTGAACGTGGTTACTTCATTTACTTCTTTTAAATGTTGCAAATAGTTATAATCATCGTCAAAAAATACGCCATATTTCTGCTGTTCTGCTTTGTGAGTCTAAAAGCGCAGATTATTCATTATTTGTGAAAAATGCACCTTGCTTTTTGCATCCCTAGATTCTTACTTCAGGAACTAACGATTGCGATGATCCCCCATCCTTGGCGAAATTTTGCTTCCCAATGTGCTCCAATAAAACATGCTGTGGCGCTCGCTCGTCAGCCGCTAATGGATCTTGTTGACTGCGGTGAACTAAATGAAATGTAACCGCATTTTTCTTGTCGATAAACCGCTTCTTTTTCTTGCTTCCGCCAGGCTATAGGAGAATGAGTAAAACAGTTACAAAAATTACCGGTGCCGTATTACAAATCAATCATGTCATGTACTGTATGAGGTTAGTCACATCAAGGTTAGCTAACGACTTGATGACTAATAATCTACAGAATTCAAAAGAATATTTTAAAAGAAAAGTTTATGTCTCTGTCAGATTCCAATATTGTGGGTATCTCGTAGGGCTCACGCCTAAAAATTTTTTGTCTTCTTAAATTTATATAAATTAACACCTGAAGAAGGCTATAATCAGCTGAAACGTTGTGCAAATTTATTGGAATCTGACAGAGAAAAAAACTTAATATAAATTCTGTATCTCTGTCAAGAAGAAAAATGCCTTTTCTCTCCTTAGAATTCAAAAGAAATTGTTAAAAAAAATCGCTAAATATACTTCAGGACAACAAAACAAACAAAACGTCTCAATAAAAATAGTAAGCGTCAAGGATAGAATATTTCTTTTATGGCTATCAAAGGATCTTCATGACCATGTAGGCCACATGTGCGGATCGGAAGTACCAAGGTGAATACATGGATACTCAATCATGGACAGTTTAAAAGGTAAATTTAAAGTAAAGGAATAATACTGAGACAGCATAGTATAATAACCTAGTCATACAAACCATTTTTTCGGTAAATTATTTGAGTGAATGAGAGATTCTACTTCCAAGACCTGCACGCGCACAAGTTATGGAACACTTTCCTAAAGAATTCGTCTGCTGATTTCGAATGACATCAAATAAAGGCGCTTCAGCTAAATTCTTCGTAATTTCGTCTGCAAAGAGGTGGTGTCTACTCTTGTCATAATTATGAAGTCATAATATTTACTGACAGTGTACATATTGTTTTTAATTTGGACAAATTATGCGACTGATTTTAGTCATTGACGTGTGCGTCCCTTCTCATGGCAGTTTTGTGGGTTATTTCGCGGCGTTTCTCCTAGAAACAGGATTTGGCTTTCAATACTAATCCCCCAGCCCATTATTTAGCACCTAGCTGGCAATGCAGGCTGTCAAAGCACCTCTACTGATGGGTTCTGACCAAAACAAGGACAAAAATGATACGAAGCAGTGGAATAGGTACATTAAAATACATCATACTAAGTCTTTAGGAGGATTAATTTCATAAGAGTTCACGTGGCAGTTGAGGAGAGCGAGTTGTGTGAACTTCAGGGTCAAATTTACAGTACATGCATGATTCAGTGTAAAATTCATTTGTGAAAATACTTTGCAAAACCTTCTCCCCGGTGCTCAAAAAACATAGCTCTATTCATTACACAACAATCAGCAATGATATGCATCTACATGTACCATCATGCCATTAAACATTTTGTGGAATTGGGAAGAGATTGAAATAAATGTCAAAGGACTTGAAGCTCCAATAAAAAAAATTCAGCAGACTCGAAAATCGCAGACATTTATGTCCATTCAATGTGTTGCAATGGGATTTCACATTGGTCTGAAAATTGCTTCAATTAGGAATCCGTTTACCATGATTCTGAACAATAGCAGACAATGGACTTGCAAGGTCTGATTTGCACTGTCGATGTGGTATATCAGCCAATTTTGCATTTGGTCTACTCTTTAGGTCCGAGAAACATCTTTGGATGGCAACTTTATTTTGGAGTTGCATGGCACTTTACATGGTCCGGAACTCGATGCCTCTGACAATTACGACGATAGTGAAGGAATTTCATTGGAGTAGGACCCAATCGGTAAATATCGCCTTCATTCCCATGTTTGCCTAAGAAACCATTCGGATACAGTTTTTTTTCTGATTGCAGGGTGCGGTGCTGTCATCCTTCTTTTGGGGCTACACCCTAACTCAAGTCTTGGGTGGCTATTTGAGCGATCGCATTGGTGGAGCGTTCGTACTGTTATGCGCCACAGTGGGTTGGTCGTTGCTGACGTTTTGGACTCCTTATATTCTCAGTCTTCTGCAAGGCACATCTCTCACCCACGGTGTTTTAGTTATTTCTCGTGTCCTCTTGGGTGCTTGTCAAGGTGCTTGCATTATTTTCTCGTTAACGTCCATTCCCAACAGCAAAATGATTCGCCACAGTACAAGTTTTGTCGTTGTTTCAGGGGTCCACTTTCCGAGTGTCACTAGTCTTTGTTCCCGCAACCTGCCTGAAAACGAAAGGACCTTCTTCTTCAGCTCGGTCGGGTCTGGAGCAAATATGGGGTAGAGCTGGAATTTATTCATGTAATTTGTTGTCTCTTCACAGGCATATTGTTAAGTGTGGCTTTCAGAGTTGTTCTGAACACGCCACTAGTACTAAGAACATCGCATAATCAGTGTGAGCTCATTATCTTTTAGAACTCTGTTGATAGGCTACTCTGGTTCCCTGCTGTTGGACAGGTTCGGGTGGCCATCCGTGTTTTACTTTACGGGTGAGAGATCTTTAAGCAATAATATATTCTTGTTCAAAAATCTTAAAACGATTATAAAAATAAAACGATGGCAATACTCGTTATCTCATGGAATATGAAATTAAAAGCTCTTGCAGCACTGACTAAACTGTAAATGTCGCTCTTTAAACATGGTTGCAGCTTTGCACATTCATTACAATCGTTCTGTTACAAAAATAACCATACATGGTTGCAACTTTTTGCCATCGTCAACTTAGTTTTCACCTTAATTTATGCTCCTGTATAGGTTTGGTTGGCATAACATGGGTGGCTTTCTTGCATTATTACGTGCTGCGAAGGTCAAAAGTTCCACTAGTTTTAGGTTGTGAAAGCGGTGTTTCCGACATGAGCAAAAATGCTGCGCTAGCAAAAAGCCCAGTTCCCTGGCTACTACTGATGAAGAAAAAGGCATTTTGGTAGGCCTCGCTTTAGCTCAGCATGCTACTCAAATCAGTTGCTCAGCTCATTAACGCTTTATTTTCTAACAGGGCGATGGTAATCGGTCACGTCTGCGAAACAAATTCATGGCATATTTTGCTTTCTTGGTTGCCAACTTATTTTCAAGAGACATATCCAGCAGCAAAAGTTAGTGATCCTGTTCAACATTTATTATTAGCAGGGTGTGGACTTTAGAGAAATGTTTATATATTTAACAATGGATTCATTTTATAACAGCCATGGCTTTACAATGTGTTGCCGTGGATGGTGTGTGTTATTCTAAATGTGGCAGGTGGATGGATTGCTGAATTCTTAATCGTCAAAGGTGCATTAATTTTCATTTTTAATGCGAGAATAAATATCCGATGTTACCTAAACCCTATCATTTCTTATCTTTTCAGGATTTAGCATAACGTTTGTTCGAAAGTGCATGCACGTAAGTAACACTTGAGATTTCAGTCACGAGTTTAACTGAGTTTTTGAAAAATGAACTGTGAAACATTGTTTATAGGCTATATCGCAAATCTGCAAGGCCTTTTTCTTGGTTTTGGCTGGGAGATCCACCGATTTTGCAAGTTCGGTGACATTTTTAACATTGGCAGTGTCAGTGAGTGGGTTCCACAGTAGCGGCATCATGGCAAACCCCCAAGATTTAGCTCCAAGGCACGCGGGTGCAGTTTTCGGACTCATGAACATGGCCGGTTCAATACCAGGTGAGGTTGACGATTGAACACTCAAAAATGCATTTGCACAGCTTATAATCGAAATTTTCATTTCAGGGTTTGTCGGAGTCTATTTTGCGAGCTACGTTTTGGCCACCACCAACAGCTGGGCAGCCGTTTTCAATCTCACGGCCTTCATTAATGTAATCGGGGCAATAATATATTCAGTCTATGGCTCAGGAAAAGCAGTCATATAAACTGATAAATTGTATGGCTGACGGGGAGTACATTCCTAAAGGGAAGCACACTCAAATATACTGCCAAATCACTTGCCAATGCAACAGGTTGCACTATCAACAACATGTACATGAGCCACTGCAACAAATGAACAATTCACTTCCGTTTCTGTGTTGGAATGTGTTGGCCATTCTGATTGTTTCAATTTTTATTATAATTCTGATTTTATCTGGTTCCTGAATTAGAAATGACATTTCCATTTTAAAATAAGAAAATCTGTTGAATATTTGGTTGAGCCAACAATGGATCTTGTGATTAACACACATTCCCTTTTAAAATATGAATTCAAAACGCAGTATTTTATTGCTCGGTTGTGCAAATAACCAAACCTTGTGATTGTAATGAAAGAATGATATTTTTAAAATATATTTTAGCAAGATTGGTGCCTGCTCTTGATGACTGCATGGAAACCAGTAATGCGGTGTAAAATAATGCCATTTTGCAAATAAATTAAATCACTTACTTTAATACAGAGATTTAGACATATATGGACCATCCAGCTCATAACCCAGCTTACGGTAATAGTCTCGTGTTCCCACTCCTGATATCACAGCTAATTTGCTAGCGCCATGTTCCTCCTTAGCAATTCTCTCGGCTTCTTCCATCAACAACATGCCAAAACCCTATCAAATGAAAGTCACGTCAAAATGTCGTTACGAGTAGAGATCACGAAGCATGATATCATTACTGGGCATAAAAACAATTCCCCCTTATTTAGAAAATGTGCCCTACTGATTGTATCAACAGGAATATTACCTGGTGTTGAAACTTTGTTGGATCTCTTGTTTGAACTGGTACGACACTCCCATAACTATTTTTTACATTAAGGTGAAACGCTCTCATGGTTAAATGTTTCATAAGAACATGCCAACTGTGAAAGGATACACGTGAAGTTCTCGCACAATGGAGACACCTCCCTGAAGTTCTGGCCTGAAAGTGTCGGCCGAACATTTCCGAAGTCGCAGCAAACCGACCAAGATGTCTTGCGTCGGATCTTCGTAGGCTAAAAACGTTTCCCAGCCACCGTTAGCGCAATAATCTCTTCTTACAAGCTCCACCTATTACAAAAATGTCATATTTTCGAATGTTCCATGCTGTGCCAGCATTGAATCAAATCTCTTTTGTTCGGCAATTATTACGCTTACTTCATACGGTCGAACTTTATTATGTAGTTCTTGAATTCCCACTTCCCTGGTCCTGACATCCCGACACGTCGTGCCAAAATCCTTCATTCTAGCAAGGGCAAGCTCTCTGAGATTTCCGTGCTCGACTCCCGAACTCACTAACGGCATTGGTATGTCCCTAATGCACAAATAGGAGAACCGTCAAACCCGTTTTTAAACATTTTCAATTTCGTGCAGCTTCAGTAAATGCTTCGAATCCTACCTCTGCACACGATATACTCGACACCAGGGTGGTACTAGGGCAAGGATGCGCGCAATCACGTCGATGAGTGTGTTAGGGGGATAACTCTTGTACCGTCCTGTTTTCCACAATTCGTACAGACCGGTTCCCCGTATTACGAGCGTGGGATAAATTTTCAAGCCATCAGCTCGAAAGGCGGGATTGGCAAAAAATTCCTGTAAAATAAATTAGTAAGTTACTACAGCTTCTGGTATGCTCCTTAACAGCTCTGACAATTGCTAAATCCTCACCACAAACTGGTCGATATCTCTTTCCAAGTCTACATTCGGCAAGTTTGGCATCATGTGAGCTATAACTTTGAATCCGCAATCTTTCGCAAGTTGAAACGACTCGCAAACAGCCCGAATGGTATGGCCTCGATTGGTATCACGGGCAACATCCTCGTACACGCTTTGCACTCCAATTTCCAAACGGGTGCAACCATAACTTAACATATCGCTGAATAAGCAATGGATGAGAATTAGGATGGCTGCATAATAAAAGCCCCATTTCATTATCGCTTTCTTATAATATTGCGCTGTTTTGTAATGATATCATGATTTCAATAAGTTTCACTGCTAATTTATGTTCGTGCAAATACTATTTGCAAAATGATTTCTTGAAAATATGAAAAGGG
Source organism: Cylindroiulus punctatus (assembly GCA_034695085.1). NCBI lineage: Eukaryota > Metazoa > Arthropoda > Diplopoda > Julida > Julidae > Cylindroiulus > Cylindroiulus punctatus. Next base: position 25,661 of record JAQFYZ010000828.1, read on the forward strand.
TTATTTTTGATAGAGAAAACTTGAATAATAAACATTAAAACGTTAGCGATAAAATTTCCGGTATTGAGCATCAGCAGTTCAGAGACTGAATTAAACTGCCTGCTTAGTACCTTAAGTGCCTCTTAAGGCAATAATCTGGTCTGGTTTCGATGGTTATCCCGATGCATTTTGACTTGCTCCTTTCTGAATATCTGAAATAACAATGCACATTTTATTAACTTGAACAATGAGAATTTCTAAAGTTGACAAATAATACAGCTATTATGCTTGTACAAAACCTCAACGACAATGTTTTAATCAATTACCTTACAGCTTCTTCGACAGAATTACTGCTGTGTCCAGAGAGCGCATCGTGCAAATTGCGTATGAAGTAGTCACGGTATTCATTCGAAAGACACATGAACGTTCCACCCATGACGATAAACTCAACCTTATCAACGCTGTGACCCAACTGCTTCAACTGTAATATTCACCAACTGAGTTGTAAAGAATCAAATGTGTGTATATTGAAAATACGTAGTACTATTTTACAGAATTCTTACCTGTTCCACACGGTGCCTGGTTTGTAAAAAGGGATTATAGCGTGCCCTAATTGCCCTCATAGACGTAGGTTCATAACCAGTATAGGACTGTGTTGAATACTCAAAATCAGAATCAGGACCTCCTGGGCAGTAACTAAACAGAGAACAATTGTATTAATAAAAATATACATTATGAACAACATAATGTACATGTATTTGAAATGCTCTGCAAAATATAAAAGTACATACACGCATATATTCCCAGTCATATTTATATGAGGACATCGGTGGGGTTTGCACATGACTGCCACGACAGCAATCTAAAAATGAAGCAGTGAACATTAAAACAAATCTATTCTTGAAAGTTGTACCATGCTCCAAATTCCCTAATAAAAGATTGAACGTGTTGCACGTTCGCGTTATACTAACCCCACTAGCAGTTCGAATGGGCTTTGCTTTGAGCTTGGGTATCAGAATCTGCAAAATTAAACGGAATAAACAGGAATAAACTTAACTGCCGAGCACTATTGCTGTAAAATATTCTAATTACACATTGTCAGTACCTTCTTGTACTGCTGTGGCACGGCTGCGATAATGTCAACTAGGCGTGGAGAACTCTCCAGCTGGTATTTTGAGGAAATCCTCGTTTTCAATCTGAAAAGATTACCAAAGTGAGATTTTAGGCAAAGCTACTACTTTGAAGACGTCAAAGTATTATGCCATCACATTATGGCGAGGCGTTAATCTTTGGGAGGGAAAAAAAGGGTAACCATGACGACCCATGATATGGACGGAAGCGATTTGGGTGGGGGTCTTAAAATCACGAAAATGCGATGACATAATATTTGAACGCTCCCAAACCCGTACCACGTGGACATGCAATCACATGGTCGACGTTATCATATAAACACAATTCTACTTGTTCAAATTGATATCCTTGTTGTCCTCGTGAGCCTTCACGAGTTCCTGGATAATGTCTGCCACTACCATCACCCTTTTTTCATCCAAAGACAATGCTGGTCCTATAAAATCATTGAGAATATTAAAAAATCATGATTCCATAAAATGCAGTCATGCAAGTGCATGGTTACAAGGTTCGGATACTTCGAAATGTTACGAAAACGGCACTGCATCAAATGCCGTGTTCAGGGTTCCTAACCCGTATACCAATATTTACCTTTATTTTTATTTCGTCCCATTTTCACGAAATTTTTAGTAGATATTTACGACAACAAGTGCAGCACGCACGAATCAGCAACAGCAGCCGATTTTTCTCGAAGTATGCAGTTTGTTACGACGATTAGTCGCTAGATGGCAGCAGCGTCCACGATCTCGTGAGCATCACGTGCGAATCTACAGGGTGTCAAAAAAAATTTCTTGAGAATTTTATTGTCACACACAGCACTACACCTACGTTCAAAATAATTTTATTTAGAACTGAAAAGGCATTTACACGTCGTCGTGAACATCCCCTCTTCAAATTTATTCCATAATCTCAAAGCCCCTGAGGCTTTTATTTAAATCGCCTCGCCCCTCGACCAGCTGACCACTAAAAAATTTGTCATTCTTGGTGGAAATCAGTAAAATTGCAACTCCTTTCTATTCTGTATGATAATTGCGCGTTCAATTTGCGATCGCAGTGGCAGTGACAGGGTGTTCAACACCTTCCCGTGACACATGCCATATCGAATTTTTGATCTATGCAAGGCTCGGTGTGGCGTATTGCTTTTTCCAGTCATTCCCACCACTTTCTGAAAAATGCATAAATCGTGCAAATATTTGAAATAATGAAAAGGAAGCGTGCAAAATCCGAGCTGTTGATTCGCGGCGGCGCCCGGGGCCCTGGAGATACGCTCATAGCCCATTAATTGTCCGCGCAACTTATTTCGGGGGTAAAAAAATTCACTTTGGGATCATTTTGGGCCATAATAATGCGCCTGTGTAATGATTGCCTGTCAGTTCACACTTTCCATCATTCGTGCGGCTTTTATGCTAATTATTCCCATTTTTTTCTTTTTTTTCCGTTTTTGCCTTCAAAAATCAGATATTGTCTTATGAGAAAAAAAAATAAAGTGGAACCAGTTTCGGTGCTTTTTTTCCGTACATTTTATCAAATAGTGAAAGAAAAAGCCGAGGTGAATGGCTCTGCAGCCATGACTTTTTGAGAGTACACGAAATCCATGCACAGCCAGCGGCCTATGGCCACACTCCATTGTCTTTTAAATGCATGAATGCAAAACCAAAGTCAAGAACAGGTTTTTGAATGTTAAGTACTTGTGCTTTGCATATTTGTTCACTGGAGGAGGCACCGTTCACATCCATGAGAAATATCCCGCAGTTAGGGGCTGTCCATAAACTGAGCTCATCAAAGTCGACTTCACCCCCTAACTCCCACTAAACCTCGTCCAAACTATGCACAAAATCTAGTTAATTTACATGTACATGTCTCAGATTTATGCAACCATGCATCCTGGGAGGCCCTTAACTACACTTTATGTAAATGACAATGATTTTGTGCATAGTGTATACATGAAATTATATGGTGTGGACGTGTGTAGTCTCACTCATTCCAATGTTCGAAACTGTTAGAATCTGGAGATTTTGCTAATACTTTATGCAGCTCGTTTCTACAATTACCCGTGCTCAGCAAATGGCACTGTCGTGAGTGGTCGTTATAGAAAGGTTACTGTTAGGGAACTGTCAAACTAGGGCTAGGCAAACAAAAATTGGACGTCCGACTCGTCTGAACCCTAACTCAACTAGTCCATGATAATTTGGCTTTTGTGCATTCAGGATCCTTCCCTCATTCCAACATTGGACATCATTTCTGCAGGAATTTATGCAGGATCCCTTAATGTACCCCTATGCCCTTGTGTTTCGTGTTCAACTCTCATGGTCGCCATCTTGAATTGGGTGGTGGAAATTCATCCACTCTTTAAGAACATAATGGACATTGTGGAAAAGTGGAGCCTGCTGCGAATGCCCTCGACCAATGCTCATAAAGACGTTTGGCAAAAAATGCCCTTGGAGAGGACCCAATCCCAAACTGGTTGCTGGACCCCCACTCATCCTTTGAAAAACTACTGGATCGGCCCCTGATTACTGTTAACACAATGGCAGTAACAGTGCAACAAAAAATGTGCTATTCTCGTGAATAGAGCACATAAAACGAGATTCGTGGCCAGGCCATCAGAGGCTGTAATTGTTGCCCACGTGGTAAAACATTTTAGAAAAGTGTTTCTTTGCATATAACCCATTAGAATTCCTAGTTCATTTTAATGCTGCATACTGAAAAACAAGTGACCGTGTGAAATTGACAGGTCTAGGGGTTTAGGAACCTTTAACCATACCTCACTGTCATGTAAGACAGCCTCGGAATTGATGGAATTTTTCAAACATGTACAGGTGTAGGTACAAGAGCTTTGTTGCTGCTGACCAATATGCCTACAATGGAACATTTTTGAAATTAAAATGCAAAGCTTTCCAAAAATTCTGTTTATATGACAGACGCTATGTTTACATGGCTACGTTTACATGCTGGGCTTGCTAAAGCCAGATGTAAACATACTGCAATTTTAGTAAGATTTTAGGAAGTGCCATTGATGAAATGCCACATCCCCTCCATCCCAACCAAAGCAAATTCAGTTGTTTTTTCTAATTTGTCAGTAATCGTGGAACATTAACTGCTTTCCCCCCGCTGTTTTCGAATATTTTTTCTGACCACTAATAAGCTAAGTGACTTAATTTCAGCCGTCAGTCTAGAAGTAGCACTTTTTTGCGTTGCTCGAGTGCTTTCCACGTCTGGACTCTGCAAATTTTCGACTCCAATTTTTATTACTCATTAAAAGAGGTCGATTCGGTTGCCTGTTTTACATAATCGTCAACATCCTCCTATAACTTCATCGTGAAAATATTTAAAATGAAAAACCCCTCGCAAAAATATCCTCGTTACAAAGCACTAAGCAATGCGGGCGGTCATCGTTTCCAAGGTGACCATAAATCACGAAAAATAATGATATCGAACTAGGGTGGGCATATTTACCGCCATACCTGTTCTTATCAACAGGGACAGCGGTGCATTAAACACATAAATAATAATAAAAACAGCGATCAGGAAGGAGTAATGACGCTGGTTTCGGTTTACGTCCCCCAAGCTGTTGTCTAACAATTTAATAAGCGAATTGCCCATCTCCTAATAATGTATGCCCTCCTCGTGATCAGGGCAGCCCGAGATAGTGTAAAACAGTGGGTTTAACACCAGAAATGCATGTTAAAAAAATTGGCCAAATGAGTCTTGAGAGTGAATTTGCGCAACCGTATTCTTTGGCGCAAAACGTGCTCGGGTTGTGAATTAACAAAAACCAAAAAGAGAGAAAATGCCCAGTGGGTGGCCTGGGAACACTGACCATGCATTATTTAGAAAGCTACCTGCAGGGGAATGCTTTACCTGATGCAGCTTTTAATAAGAAGCTGCGAGCGTATTCGGCACCACTTTCATCGTCGGCTCAGTATCGATCATCCTGCAATTCGAAATTATGGGGAAATTAGTTAAAACAGGAGGATATGTTTCCTAGCAATTTGCAGTTTCAAGGGGCTGTGCATGTCCATCAAAAAGGGAACATTTTGACATCCAATCCATTTTCGTACTAATTGGACAACACATCTCCCATTTTTGAATGTCCCAATTCCAGTTGGGCAAATTGTGGAAACACTTTCTATATATTTGGTGATTTTTACATTAGCTTCAAAATCCATCGTTCCGATTCATTGGATATTCTCTATAAATGTTATGCCATTCATGTTGAGAGATAGAAATACATACATGTATGTATGCATACCTCACCCTAATGATCGAAACTGTTCAATTCTGGAGATGTGGTGGACTCTGGTGAAACCATCGCATATATTCAGACAGCTCTTGAGAGCAGGCTGAAGGAGTTCATAGGCTTTTATTTGCAATTAAGGTTATGATGAGCATTTATTAAATAGATAACAAACAATCCAATATTATATGAGTGGCTACATCATTTGACTCACTGTATATCAAGAATAACCAAGCTGGTCTGTCAATACGAGCTGAGGTAGTTTTTGGAAAAGCAATAGAAGAAAGATGTAGTAATGTATATTTTTCGTCGTCATTGCTACAAATGACTACAGTTCTTTCGTGGGCTGCCCAAGTATTGCTCGTGGCAATTCACGCAGGAAGTTTTCCTTCGTCATCGAACGAGAAGGGCCAAAGGAATTCCAAGACAACTTTCTTAGATACGAGATACGATCGAAACGAATGATTCCCACTTCCCCTCCTCGATAGCGCGTCGGTATTTTTCATGTTTAAGAAGTGATGGACACCCCCACCTTGCCTAGATCAAGATTTGCGACAGTGGTTTATATGGGGATGGGGATGAAGCATCCCATAACCCACAATCACGGTGGGGCATCCAAATAGAGGCCTTCGCCATTCGATAACAACATTACCTCCCAGGTTCAACCCAGGTATTTCGCTCCTATAGACTGCCTACGTACCTGTTGTATTCTTTTAAGGAATTTAACCTTATTTTCAATTAGATGACGAGCACATTTTCTGGCAGAAGTTCATAAATCATCGAAGTTTGATCCTCATTCTTCGGACAGAATGCTTGCCCAAGATGGCGATCACCGAAAAAAATATGGAACGAAATTCGTGGAATGCTTTCAAGAAAGAACGTTGTCACGTGCATCACGTGATGCAGCGGAGCAAATGAGATGCATGTGCTACACGGCAATCGGCCGTGGTGACACTCAGCACAAACGAAGGGTTGGTTCCTAGATGTCGCTAAAATCGCGTTTTCCGCCATTTTTAAAAAACAAAATGGCGGAAAAGTGTAAAAACAAAAATTATGTGCTAAAAATGTTGGGATTTTCGGCTTTTTCATCGAGCTAAATGGGAGCATATAACGGGATAATGAATGAGGCAACAAGCTGGCCCATAGATATATAAGTTTTACTGTTTATTGTGATTATCGCATTCTTATTTCGCACTATATAATAATATATCTCAAATCAATATAAAAATGTAAGAAAACGAAAAAATGAAA
>JAQFYZ010000829.1:0-32242 GCA_034695085.1 Cylindroiulus punctatus
CGCCTCCGCTCAATGGCGCTATTTGCGGCGACCTGGATGGATGAATCGCAAACAGGCGATCGCATCCTATTGGTCTGGGCGACGCCATTTTTTCCGCTCCTTATTTGTGACGACAATAGTGTTCAGGGTTCCCTCATACCTGGAAAGGCCTGGAAAATTTAGGGAAAAGTCAGAGATGATTGATTGATTTCATAAAAGTCAGGGAAATTTAACATATTTCTTGACGCAGAAGAAGTCAAGAAACTCAAGCTGTCAATTGGAGCAAGCAATGCTGTGGAAGATATCAATAATGATATTTTTAAATTTGAACAAACTAATCGAAATTTGAAGCTTTTTTATTAATATACTGTATGTGCTCCATTGCTGGTTGGTTTTGAAATTTGCGTTAACCTCATGTTTATAAACAAGGAACATTAATATAGCATTTTTTACATTGACAAATGTCTTATTTTTGCATTTTTAATCACCAGGGACATTTTTTAAAAATTTGTAAAAGTCAGGAGAAAATCAGGAAAGTTAAAATTTAAACATCTATCACAAAAATAAGCCCTAGTTAATATCATCAGCCAGATGGACCAGATAGCAACACACGACGGCACTGCAATTGTTGGTCATTTTTGTGTGGACCATTTTTGTTGACACGATTTTGTGTGGTCATTTTTGTACGTGAATAAATTTTTAATTTCAGATTGATGATAAGATGTATGGAAAGTGTGGAAAGGTGTAATAATTGCTGTTCACGAGTAGATGTTCAAAGTACATGTACATCTGTGACATTAATCACCCTACATAGCTTAGGCAACAACTGCAAAATAAAATCAAATAGCAAAAATTGAATTTTATTCCCAGCAGTTAATACTCTAACTATGCATTGTAAGCACTTTGAAACATGTACAGCTTTCCATTTACTGGTGAACAGCAATTATTATATTGTTTGCATAGTTTTGTGCCCACTGAAGATTGTTGTACATGAGAAAATAAGGCATCCAATGCAAATAAGCCCTGATGCTCATTTTGGAGCATCCAATGCATTCCAATGGAACCTTTTTCAAGAAAGTCTCTTTAAATCTATGTTTTAGTACCCATGTGTTAGTGTTATTTTCCATCTATTCCTAATTCATGCGTTATCCTTTCGTAATTGCAGATGCCAGCCAGTATGCTCACTATGTCTTCAACACCTTTGATCGGCAACACTGTGGCTCCATTAACTTCAAGGCAAGTTTAATTTCTGCTTCCTGCTTATTTCGAGGGGTCAAACGCGCTCCCACTCCACCTCTTAACTTCCAATGATGGATTCTTTCACGGAATTTGTAATTAAAAGTGGCAGGTCGTAGCTTCTTGCATACTGCTCAGCTGGGTCTTGTTTTCTGATGCGAAGCCCTTCTCTCCTCTTCAGGATCCTCTATTCTGCAAGTTAATTAATCAACTGACTTAATTTTTCTTGCAAAGATCCAAGGGCTTCTCTTTAAACAATGGGCGGATGAATAATGGATAGTGGTGGGATGTCACCCTTCCCTTTCTGAACAGCCATTTTCTAAGAAACTTATACAAGACATGCATCATGTACTATCAGGGTCAGTGTAGGCCACACTGTAGACAAATCGTACTTCAATAAATCGATGGTTAACAAAGATGGCTCTTCGATTGGGTAATGGAGACACATGTAAACTATTAGGAGCATAGACTTAAATCACACATGATATAAATTGAAACAAATATTGTGTCATCATCTTGGGGTGTTACTGGTCTAGTAGACGAGAACGTCTCAGCTGGAGAAATTTATCCTTTTTGTTTTTTTCGTTTCATGAAGTGTTTTTTTTTCTTGCCCTGTTTTATGCCTAACCTGACCTAAATAACCAAAACTTTAGTTACCTAAAATCGTAATGTTATACTTCGCTGTTCCTTCATTCAAATAATTTCATTCAATTTAATGCACCCACAGTCAACACTTGAGGTGCCATGTACACAAATGTTGCAGCAAAATTTAATAACAATGAAATTAAAATGAAATATACAGAATGTAAAATTACAGCAACAAAATAGATCAGTAAAAAATGATGAAATACACTGTACATAAGCATAAAATGCCACCAAAGTGCAAAAATGTTAAGGAAAGCTAAAAGCAAAGTAGGCTGGCAGTGATTGCCTGGCTGTTAGGGGCAGCCAAATCAGATTTTACATTTTTAAGGGAGTTTGGCTTAGGTTAGGTTTTGCACAAAAACAAAATATAAAATAAGGAAGGTTGTTACAACGAATTGCATTCTGGGCCACCACGGTTTTGCATGTATAATTTCGCATTTTAAATTACAATCAATTATCAATCGCAAAAGGAGCAACATATAATCCATAAAGGTTTTATTTCAACACAATTACTCGCGTAATTTAGCGTTGCACACACTTTCGTCGCTCAAAGACTTGTTGAGATCGATTAAATAGGATTTAGAACAACTCGTGTTGACTGTCATGGCTGCCTTGCATTGCACACTCCCAATATCCATCATTTTTCATTGTAATATCAGTCATATTGCACACCCAATAACGGGTTTCAATATCTGTTTTTTTATTCTCCATAAAAAAACACGGCATTTTTTGCAAAAAATCTAAACCTCTCAAAACTCAGTAATTTCACGGTATCGAAGGCTTTCTTTCCATCGGAAAGTAGAAAAAATACAAGCTTTTGTCAGCAGATGGCTCATCATTTTTATGCAAATTCAGGCATGATCCACATTCGTGTTCGCTCCCTACGAACCGAGAACAGTGCACTGTAGAAGTTAGAGCCCTGTGGAGAATTTATATAAATTCTGGAAGTTATCTAGTCAATAACTTAATCTCTTCAAAATGGCAGTTTTTGCAACCCATCTCTGTTTTCACGGGATACTTCCGCATTTTTTGCACCAGCTTGTACATCAAACTCATCTCTAAATTAAAGAGGCGAAATTATACCGTATAGGATCAAAAGAAAATATTGACATTTTTCGGATGATCTGACTACACATCCCATCGCAGGTTTTTCATGCCCTTGTAGAAATGTTCCTGCATTATACATTTATTCATGGATGATTTCCAAATTTCTTGATTATGTGCATGCACATGACATAATCTACACATCTACAGCCATGCAATGTATATTGAGTATACCATGAATGCATGCTGGATTTTGTGTCGGTCTGAAATCAGATTTCTAGAAGCTCAATATAACTAGTTCTGGAAAAACGTGCCAAATCCAAATTTCTGAATGTAGGTTGGCTGATTTTGGCCGCTTCCAATTACTTGGCTTGGCATAGTGTGGTTTATTGATTGGCCCAATTCTGAAGGACCATCTCCAGCCCATCTGAAGTGCCAAAGTAGTTTAAGCTTGCCAATCACTGCGATTGGACATGCCATTTACAAAGTTGACACTGTAATTTGACGCAACCAACCTATGTCAATTTGTCAGACCTGGATAACAAAGCAAGTTTTACGATGTGATTTCTTTCTTAACAACAATCAGACAGTGGTCTAATATGAAAATTTCACATTTTTAAGGGTTTAAAATGAAGTTTGGTGCTTACATATACATGTACATATGTATGTGTAATTTTTTTTTTTTTTACATCAACGAACGTTTTCATGCCAAAATCGATTGTTGAAAAAAGGAAAATGCATCGGCACCTCAAAACGACCACTGGCCATTTTATATGACGTCACGATTTCACATCCATTGCGATATCACCTGCATCGATAATTGACTTTTCCACTTTTTTCCATTACATTTATCGTGCGATGCAGAATCGTGATGTCATCAACATGTCCAAATACCATTTCAAAATTCCGTTTTTTTATGATTTTTCAACATGAAATTACCAGAAATGTATGCACATTTGAGGGCGGAAACGACTGCAATTTATTACTGTGGTGATATTATTTATAAAAAAATGTTTACGCATTTTGGGAACTTGTGAAATTTCTCTATTAGACACTTAGCGCAACGCAACCGAAAGTTTCAGAAACGGAAGTTTATTTTCATTTTGACGTCTTTTATAAACGTTTATTATGGACGTGCAAATTTCCTAACGAAAGCAAAGCCCTACTAGATACTTCGCGATATAAAATGAACGTTTATTAAAAGTATGAACGGTAGGTTAAACATTTGTTTTGTTAAACTAGGCCGAAAAAAAGCCAAAGTTGAAGTTAACGTTTGTGCTTTTAATAAACGTTAAATAAGGTTACTATAAGTATCTAGTAAGACTTTACCATCGTTAGGAAATTGCACCTCCATAACAAACTTTTGCAAAGTGCACAAAAATGAAATCAAACTTTCGTTTCTAAAACTTTCGTGTCTATTGTGTTGGATGATTTCAGGGAATGACATAGCCAATAACCATTTCAAAAATATTTTTAATTACTTTAGGAATTCGTCATAGGCTTATCGTTACTGTCAAGAGGAAGCTTGCAAGAAAAGCTGAAATGGGCCTTTTCCTTGTATGACATCAACGGTGACGGATTCATCACCAGAGATGAGATGATGGATATCGTTTCGTCAATTTATAAGCTTTTGGGAAAATACACTGACCCAGCAGTGGACAAGCACACGGCCACCGACCACGTGGAGCGAGTTTTTCAGGTTGGGAATTTGGCTGGTTTGCTGGTTTCATTACTGATTTTTTTGAAACTAAAAAACTCCATAATCTGCCTTTCAGAAACTTGATCTTAACCAAGATGGCGTCGTGACCCTAGACGAATTCATGGAAACATGTTTAGGAGTATGTAATTGCAGTTTATATTACCATTTTTTTTTTGTATTCTTAAAATTTTAATTAGTCATTCCACCTGAAATTGAGGTATTTCAAATAATTATGAATGCCATCGCATTTTCTATAATTATATTTTTGCAATTGAAAAAATGGAGGTAGTTCAATTTTTTTGGATAGACTTGCTACTTTTGGAATGTCAGGGATTTAAGGCCTCTGGGAATATCAGGGCATACATGTACTTTAAAATGTTAGGGAAATTGGGACGGTTTATCCTTTTTTTTAGATTCATACAGTCGATTCAGGGCTGGCGAACAAACGTACACTATTAACAATTTGTGCATATTTTCAGGGAAATTACTTAAAAGTTAACAACAGGGACTAGGACCATTGAGGCCGTTTTTGTTATAAACATTTCTAGAAAATACATGTATACCAAGCAAATTGTTTTTATAGAAATTTGGGCTAAACTCCTCCATTTGTGATCCAGTGTTAAAATTATGTAACGGGTCTTAGTGAGGTAGTAGGGCTAATTTTATGGGACCCATAATGTGTCCTCACCCAAACTCAAGTCTATTGCTTTGACATTCCTTGATAACTTTTCATTAATTTCCCTGAGATTTTTAATACATTAGTGATAATTTTTTTTAAAATCATTATTTCTGGCAGCATTTAAAAAATCGCCTCCCATATTCCCTTGATTATTCATACGAGTTTTCTTCTTTTAAACAAAATCAATTTTATATAGATTCTACAAAGTTTTCACATAGGGAGTCCCCCATTATTGATAGCATATTTCAAAAGTAATTTTATTAAGTCTGAAAATTACTTTCTCTGTATATCAGCTTTGTACATTTTTGTGTGAGATGGCAATGCATACATAACTGCACAATGAAGCAGAATTGAATTTATTTTATTGCTGAAAAGCGGACTCTCTCGAATTATGGAATTTTCGCAGAGACATTTCGAATTTGGAAGATTTTTCCTTCCCAACAAGAATATCTTGTTATTCTTATTTCAGGCTTTCATTTTTTAGCCTTTGAATTTATTATATAAAAACCTTTATAATAAATAATGGTATTCATAATGGAAATAATAATTCCACTCAACTTCTGGCAGAATGTCTGATCAACAATATCTGATTACTTTTAGATCAACCTTGTATTTCGAATTTTCTAATTATGCAAGTATTTACAGTATGCTCACATTTACAATTTTCAACCATTTTCTCTCCCTCTTCATAATTTGCAAAACATTTTTTGCAATCCCGACCATATTTATATAAGCATTGTTTTTTAGGATGAAACAATAACCAAGTCTTTGAATCTGTTGGACACGGTTTTGTTCGAAGTCTGAACAGCTATAGTGGAAGCCATCAGCATGACCTACGAGAAAAACTGAAGGCCACGTTTTCGACCATTGCCTTTGTCATTTTTTACCAAAATGCGTAACTATTGCTCATCGGCGAACATTTCGTGTTCCTTTGACAGAGCTTGGAAATGTTACTGTCTTGGATATTGCGCGCCGCTATTTGGATTTTACATCCCGATCAAAGCTCTGCCGCGCTTCGCTAACTTAGTGTTTTGTAAATATTTCTGAGCTGAGCCTTGGCAGAGCACATGCTCTTGTCCACGCAAAAATTCCTCAAACTCAAGGGCAAGAGGCAAATTCGTTTCAAAGCAAAGATTTTTCGTTTGCATGCATTGCGAGCCATTGGCAGTTTATTTACTGAAAGCGCTTCCAGAACGATTTGGTGCAAATTAGGAAGCTGGATTTCCTGGTAGCCAATTGCCCATAACAACAGGTTGGGAATTTTAACTTTGTGTCACAAAGCCATTTTCCAAAACGGAAACATACGTAAGTTGTTTTCTTCAGACTAGGATAGATTAGGGGTGGATTCTCCCGGGAACATTTTGTATAATCCAGTCGATGTTTGTTATCTCGATGTTAATTTATAGCTGGAAATCGAATTTACATGTTGAAAATAAAAGTAGACAAACAAATTCTTCAAAGTGCAACCGATCTCAAGATGCCTTTAAAATGGTGGGTATAAAAATGCTCGCAACATATTTTTGTATTTTAAAGATGATTCTAACGCAAAATTAATTATTTAATTTGTAAAATGATATGCTCGCCACCATCATTCGTTTGCAACGCTGTAACTTCTGCCTTACATTTACCGGAAAAATTCGACAGACTGGAATGCGAGCATGTGGGCTTTCTTGTTTTTGCCAAGATTATTTCTTTTTACAAATATACAGCAGATGAAAATGAACGATGTGCTGGCGAACATCTCATTCTACAACATAAACAATTTATATTGCAGTTAAATTGTTTTTAAAAGCCAAAAATATTCTCATTTTTTTTTTACATGGTGGACATCACATACTGTATATGTTGAAACCCTCTTAAACGTGAAATCCCAGTAGCATGAAGCTGTGATGAATTTGAAAACAACACGAGTCGAAAAATTCTACAAGATGCGTTTATTTTCATTAACTTAAAATTGCTAATCGGGTTTACGTTCAGTCGCTTCCAATTAAGGCAGCAAATGGGGCCACCAGAGAAAAATCGGGCAAACTCTCCTTAGTGAAGACGTATTGGTTGAATTCCGGATCCATCCTTAGCTGCGTGCTGCTTCGTTTCTCCGGCGGCTCCGGGAACTCCCGCAACGAGCAAGGCAAAGGTAACGTAAAAAAGTACGGGTGCACCAGGGCCTATAAAAGAAAGTGAAATATCGCATCTTGCAAGTAATCTGTCAAATGCTCAATTCCTTACTTTGTTGGCAGAGATCCTTTGCTGGGTTGGATAAACCAGAAAGTGCTTCAAGAGTTCGACGGCATCTGGGCTTGCATCAGGCACTACTTCTTCGAGCGGAATAGATTTCATCTCTGGGAACGTGATCTTGTTATAATCGGGTAATTCGGTGAGTCCCTAAAGTACAGTTCCAATTACTCGATGTATGTAGGGATTACGTAAAAGCAAGCGGTTTTGATGAGGAAGCGAGCTTACAGGCCACGAATCTTCCGTGGGTGTCCCCAAAGTGCGCATCACGATGCATAGCTGGTCAATATCGTTCTCGCCCTATAAAAATATACGATATTATTTTTTTAACCAATGACATTTTTTTGAGGGGAAGTTCAACACTTATATGTGTCCACTATGAAAAAATAGGTTCATAGTTTGCGTTTCTCAAAACGATTCTGATTGCTAAATAAATTGTTTACCCTGTAGAATGAGATGCTCACCATCGTTCCTTTTCAACGTTGTAACTTGCACCATATATTCATCACACAAAAAATCGCCTTATTGGAATGCAAGCATGCGATTTCGTGTTTTGCCAAGCTTATTCATTTTTTCATAAATATACGGTGAAAGTTACAGCGTTGGAAATGAACGATATGATGGCAAACACAACATTCTTCTTCGGCAAGCAATTTATTTAACGGATAGAATCGTTTTTAAAAGCCAAAAATACACTCCATATTTTGCTTCATTCACTCCCTCTTCAACTTATTGTAAAAGAAATTGAACACTTGCAGGAAATAATGGCGAGTGGTTCAACATTTCACCGAAGATGCAACCAACAGACCTGAATGGGGAAAAATTAACAGATAGCAATGCATTCATGAGCTTTTTATGTGGTAAATAATAACATTCAAAAATTAGCCAAACTTACCAGAGATCAACACTTTCATCATATTGCCTGGCACCATATAGTAATTCAGGTGCTCTGTACCACCTGCAATTGATAATGTTACTGAAATCTCTCCCAAGCTATTAACTGCATGACATGCAGGCACATTTAGACCAAAGACCTCGTGGCTACTTGGTGGCTGTACAGGCGCTCTCCTTCCTTCACCATGACTCTGGCCAAGCCAAAATCAGCAATTTTCAACTGGCCGGACATGCTGATGAGCAGATTGGCTGGTTTCAGATCCCGGTGGATAATTCCCAGTTTGTGACAATACGCAATTCCTTGTAGCAACATCTTCAGGTAGCCCTTCACTTGGCTGCTTTTCAGCCTGCGCTCGGCTAGTCTTAGCACTTCTGCAAGGTCGGCGCACAGGTATTCGAACACCAAAACGAAGCCGGAGCCATGTGGAAAAACGTCTAAGAGTTTGACCACCTGCGGTAAGAATTTAATGCATGTTCACAAGGTAATCACAAGCTTATATTCAAATTCTTTGAGTCTGGCCACTATACATACATTTTCCGAATCGATCATGCGCAAAGTTTTTATTTCCCTGCAAGGAGAAAATCGGCATTATACACAATTTGTCAGGCGTTTTGTAAATTGTTACATTTTGCAACCGAATGTTTTCTGAAATATAACCTAAACTAATGAGACCATAAAAACTAAATCAAAAAGTAAGATCGAAGTCTCGAGCTTTCATGCAGGGTCAGGAAAATTTGTTTCAAAACTTGTAAACGTCAGACCTTTGAAAACGTCACATTCTTTGAGGTTGTGCATATAATTGTAATTACATGTGTAATGCTAATTCATTCACACATGCAATTTTTGCCCACGTACGGAGGAAATATTTTTTCATTTTATGTAGGTAAACATTGAGCAAAGTTGGGCAAAAACCTCCATAAGATGAAAAAATTATCTCCGTACGTGGGCAAAAATTGCATGTGTGAATGAAGCATTAGTGTAACGAGTAATGTTAATAGTACCTGAGAGCAGAGTTTGGTATTCCGTTTTCAAGTTTTTTCAACGGTACCCTTTTCATAGCCACGGTTTTTCCAGTCTGAAAGTGCAGTTATATAAATGGCTGATTACAAAAAATTATGATCATCCATGGCTCTAGCTAAGATGAAATTAATCATTCCAAATATAGTTACTTGTGTGTGCTTCGCCTTCAACACGATACCGTGCGCACCTTCTCCAATTCTTCCTAATATTGTGTAGTTATCCATTTTTTTCATATTGTGACAACTGAGAAGTAACTACACGTTCGTGCTTGTCAAAATACATGATTTGTTTACAGTTGCCATGCATTCGACACCATAGCAACGAGAAGCAGCCAACTACGAGCGCCCTCTACTTTCTGGACGTCCTTATCCTAGCGCCGTAGAAAATTTTGCGGGAAAGCACAGTTGCCAGGCGTGTTGCTAACAAAACAGTTCTTTATCATCGGTTATCAGCCGGCTTTTTCTTGGAAAATCAAGATTTATTGTATTTTTGTGAGGTTATTTGAGCTTGGGCTCTTTCAGTATCGTAATTAACCATCGCCATCTACAAAGTGTGAGACAAGGCTGGATCTATGACGACTTTGCCGTTAGGCCTAACCAGGCGTTGGTAAGTTTGCCAACATTTGCTATGAAATAGAATATAAAATTATGTCACTTTATTCCCTGGATATATAGATAGTTTGGCATTTAGCATGTCATGTATTAAGTCTTTGTGATGTCTGTCTAATGCAAACCAAATGTTGACCCTGTACGCCGTAGTTACGTACTAGTACACGACCAATAATACTATTCCCGGTATTATTGATCGTGTACAGTACTGCTGTTCGCATTTGTTGAAATTGACAGTAGGCTATCAATTCCGTGTAGGGTTGCCATTTTAATAGGGCACAGTACTGATGGGTTGATGTTCCACTCAAGAGTATTGGCGACGATAATCTGAATTTTTGGATGACAACCCCATTGATTTGCAGGTACACAAGCATAGGTTCACAACAAACTTTGCCATGAGTTAAAAATTGAAAAGCAAGTTTGGCAGGCCACAAATTGCAACTGACGTGTTAGTTGCCAGTAGACTGAGTAGAGCATGTGGATCATTCAAAAGAGTCGGACATGGCAAAACGACCGCCGCACACCTATCTTGCAATTGTCAGGCTCGGTATCGTTTGCTTGCCAATTTCTCCATGCATAAAACTTTGTCATATCCTTCGATCAACTGAACTATCGTAATCGCTAGATTTTACCTCACAGATTTATTCGTCAGCCGGGGACCTCAGCAGTTTTAAAATTGTGAATGACGCAGTTTATTTAAATTATGAAACCGATGAAAAAGAAACACAAATTTATAACCGAATGCAGCAGTTGAGCGCGTGCGAAATGCGGCAGCACCATCTGCCTGTCTGCAAGTTACCAGCAAACTGGCAAATGCTAGACTGGTGTGCAGCAGTACATAGGAAGTATGGGTTTAGCATCAACTTGCAAACGTTGGTGTCAGATCGGTGTTGATAACTGGCATTTGCTAGTTTGGTGTACGGCCTGTGTTGTAAGTTACATCTACTCGACATCTAACGAATTATACAATGAATTGAATTGAAACTTGAAAAAGTTATAAAATATCAGTTTCTTAAATTAAACATCATGCATTTTTCATTTTATAATAACCTCCTGAAATGTCCGTTTATCCATTCGTTCTTATTACAATCAGATAATGCTATACGACAAGGAAGTTTTGCAGTGAGTTGTAATTCTGTTATGAATTGCTGCAAAATGGTGAAAAGGAACACGAGAACTAACAGCAATGTCAGCAGTACAACAACAACAACAGCCAAACGTCCTTCCAGGTCGTCACAACCCATCATGGAGCTAGAAACTACGGACTTGTACAGTAAGCTAAAACGTGGCCTTTGTGTCGAAAAAGAAAATGCGTCTTTGACAGCTGATGCTGTGAAGGTTGTGGCGTGCAAGCAACCAACTGACTCTAACAACCCACCCGTGCGACGCATCCTTAGAAGTTGCGCTGTGAAAAGCAATACTCAAGATGAGCATATTGTTATGTTCAGTCATGCCGTTATTTGTCCTGAAAAACTTGCACAAACTGGGTCGGAAAATGTTGTTCAAGTTCAGACTGCTAGGAACAAAGGAACCAGGAGCCGTAAAAGAAAGATTCAAGATTCACCGTCAGTTTTGCAGTCGCTAAATGAAAACACGATCAACTCAACTGATGCATCCTTTTCAAAAAGGGCTCCTTTCAGTAGTACCCCAATGATAAGGCCTGTTGGCGAAATGGCTGTCTTGGCTATGTCTGCTATTGTTTCTAGTGATAGTCCAACCCTCAACAACCCATTTAAGATTCTGGTTTCAAATCATACACAATTAAAAGAAGCACCATTTAGTAGCACGCCTGTGAAAGTTTCACCCGAAACAAAGATGCCATCTGGGAAAATAGAAGCCCAGGTTATGCCAAAATTTGTTTTGAGCCCGATACGCAATGCTAAAAAGATATGTTCCAAAGCTAACGAAAAACAATCTTTGAAATCATCACAAGAAGCTGTGATCCACACTGACTCAGCTTCTTGCCTCGACTCCCAAAATGTCAGCAATGAGATCCCTGAAGAACAGGAGACAATCGTCAAAGAAAAATCGACAAGAAAATACAATCTGCGAGCGAAGAAGAAAGCGCCGTTGCAAGAGGTGGTCGAGCCAAATGTTGATATTTTGGAAAGTTTTTGTGAAGATAAAAGAGTGTCTCAGTTCGAAGATAGTGTTCAAAAGTACACTAGAAGGCCCGAATGGAGCACAGAACTTCAGACCAGCGACAGCCTCAGCGTTGATTCTGGTTCGGGACAGTATGATCCGTTAAAACTCTTCATCTTGCACGACCCCATAACGATGCACGATTTGCCAGATCCCAGAACGTCAAAGTTCCGTAACTGCGAAATGAACATTCAAGATGTTGATGACCTCGGGCTACCAGTCAAGAAGAAGGCTTTGAAAATAAAGAAAAAGCCTGCACCGAAACCCGAAAAAGTGAACAGTGTAAGTTGACGAGTCTTTGCTATTTGTTTGGGGGTAATATTGGTGATTTAGTGCACAACTATTGTATGTCCACTTTTTCGACTGTTACCATCAATAATTATTGCTATACAATATGTTACCTCAGTTGTACATAATAATTATATGTGTAGCTACTGTTGTTGTGATAATGCAGCTTCATGTGGACTTACAACATCATGTTCGCTTTTTCTGCATTCAACAAGTTCCTGCACCGGAAAGATATACAGTGTGTGCATTACAACCAGTGGTTTTTGATTGCAATTATCTTCGGTCCCAGTTTTTATGGAATCCTTAATTTTGGAAGTACAGTACGTGTAGTTGGAAGTCTTAAGAAGTAATTCTTAGTTACAACGTAACTATGCCCTGTGTGGGTCAGAATATAGGTCTTCACTCAGTTTTGGGGGGAAAAAGTGTGTGCACATAATCATCGATATTATCGTGTTAGATTGAATTCATTTCTGTTCACTCTAAAACTGTACTGTTTCCCTTGTTTGTTTTTTCCAGGAAGACAAAGTTAACGAATGGTTGCTGGAGATTCAAAGACTGAACGAACAATTTGATGAAATCGAGAAAACTGAGTTATACATCGAATAGTACTTCGAAAGTGCCGTGAAAACTGAATTGATAGATGAGTTTGTCACAAAGTATGTGACCTATCAATAACAAGTTACCGAGAAATATTGGTAATCTTTTGGTGCTTGCACGTCTCATCAAACTGCTAGTTAGTGGATAATAGACCATATGTTGAGAACTTTTTAAGACTTTGATTTTGTTCGAATTTCAGATTAGTAATTAGTTCACATTATTGTTGCATAACTAATCACGTTACACACATGTTATAAAATACCCATATAGTCCACTGCATTTAAAAATTGGCAAGTGGAAAGTCCAACGATTTGGGCAAAGCTTAAAGAAAGCCATCAGTTCGATTGTTAGCAAACAATTCGTTGTTGAAAGCAAAAGGTATGTTCCAAAGTTTTTTAAATGGACATGGGTGTTGAACTCCCTCTTCGAGATATAAACATGCAAGCTGGTTTAAAATTAAAATCCCCTTGCAAACTGCAACTTTGAAGTTGTTTGCATTCCACATTGCATCTTAATTCTAGTAAATGAACGACGGTACCAACCGACGATAATGTAAAATACTGAAATGGATCATTTTAAGTTAATAAGTGGAAATTTCTGCCGTCTGCTTTGTAATGAGCAATTGCTTTGATCATTACAAAGCGCAGTTACAGGACACAAATGTAACTGCAGTCAGCGGAAATAAGTACACACTGCACGAATTCTATAACTATTTTATTTGAAACCGTTTCTTGCGCTTAAGAACTGACATTTTTTTTCCAGTTTCATGTTAACATGTTATACGAATGTTTCTGCAGTAATTTGTAGAGACGTTTACGAAAATGACTAGCTAATGCTGTTACAAGTTTCCAAGTCGAAATCTCAATTACAGTCTAAGGCAACTTGTTATTTAAAATTTATTACTTGATGGAATTCACTTGCAATTTCTGTAAAATTGATGAGTGAATATATTTTTATTCTGCCAAGCTGCTCCGTACTGGTAAAGCCCTACTTGTATTTTGTTTGCTGTTAGCTTAATGACTTTCATGTTTTTTTTTTTTGCAATTAGTGCAGTCAAATCAAGCTCACTAGTTGATAAATTAAGCAGAAAATACTTCCGAGTTTTGTAAATTCATCAAGTGTTTACTGATATATACAGTATATATATATATATATATTTTTGGTATAAATAAAAGGCCAGTTTACTTTGATTAACAGTTCATTACTCAAATCATTTTATAAGTCCCAAAGAAGACTTGTTTGATAATCCTGCAACTTTAT
Source organism: Cylindroiulus punctatus (assembly GCA_034695085.1). Classification (NCBI taxonomy): domain Eukaryota; kingdom Metazoa; phylum Arthropoda; class Diplopoda; order Julida; family Julidae; genus Cylindroiulus; species Cylindroiulus punctatus. The sequence continues at coordinate 14,325 of JAQFYZ010000829.1, forward strand.
TTATGAGTCGTGCAAGCAGACAGTCACTATGTTTACATGCCAATATTGATGGGGTTTAGGCACATTGCAATGTGGGATGGGAGAATCTGTGGAACTGGTTTCATGTATGGGGCCGGGAATGGTTTCGGTGATGGAACTTTCGGCCTTGTGTAAGGTGTAACCAGCCCTAGAGGTTCTTAAGTACACAGCAGAATTTACTATTTAACAAAACATACATTGCTATAGTCAACGTTTCATTTTGCCTAGGTAGAAGTAATTTAGCAGTTACAATGCTATATCAATTAAGCAAAAAGAAGCCACATAAGTTATCAGCATTGCAGGTAATTTGCATTTGGGCATGTGACAAGGATTAATTCATAATTGGCGCCTTTTTAGGTCAATCCGTACTGCCTTATTAGGAAATTATTGTCTGCATGCATGCTTGATTAGCTAGGGCTGCTGCTGCGGTTTGAACAGTCGGCGGTGTAGGGATGCCTTGTGTTGTACTCGGTAAGTTGAATACAAATAATAGAACTTTAAACACTTAAATCGTCAAGAATTGATTAGGTATGAATCTTTTTGCACAGATGATGGCGGACAAATCCACAGGAGAAAAGGACACGACTCAAGAGTAGTGCCATTAGAAGCCCCATAAAGGTGACTACCCACTTAATGTACATGTACATGTATTTCTTGTAGAATTTAGGGTTCAAGGTGTGCATGCATATAGTCATTTGTTTATTTGACGTTACTTGCATTGAGTTGACTACTTATTTCACCATCAACCACATGACATGTACATTGTATGCTGCATTATGGTGAATTTACTTCAATGATGTACATGTACAGTAATGATTTCAACCTGGTTGGGGTTGAAAGTTCAATGTGCATAGTCATGATGCAGATTTGGGCTAAATTTCAACTTATGCAAAGTCTAAATTTTGTCCCCATGGTGGAGAGAACCAATATAATTTACATATATGCATGTATGTCTATAAGAAAATCAAAAATATTTTCTAGATTTCTGAAAATAACGCTGGTTTTCAAAACGTTTTGGCCACTACACCCACTAAGAAATGTACCTTCCCTACTACTGTATGTTTTTGCATTTGCAAAAATTGCAAAAATTATTATTATTATCTTTTTTAATTTTTTAATTGGTCCTTTGGGTTTTAAAAGTTATACTATTTACTGCACATGTTAAATGCATTTCAATATAATTTGAAATAGTGTAAGAGTACACAAGAAAAGTTTGTAATTTGTTATTCTCTTCCATTGGTTTTTTCGCAATAACTGCTAGTTAATGACTATAGTGTATTTGTTTGAAGGTCCCATAGTTATTCAGATATAATATACAATACGGGCATGCTTGAACATGCAGTTGTGTAGCCAGTGTAGGATCATATTTAAACTTCTGAATATTCTTCAAAGTACGATGTTTGTTCCTAAATTTAAGTACTTGTTTGTATGTTGCCCAATTAACAGTGCAAGGTTGTAAAATTTCCTACAAGGTTTTTATGGGCCATAAGTCTTGTCATGAATGACACGTGCAGACAACACAGTACAAGGCAATTGGTATTTGATGATCAGTAATTAAATCCCAGTATTACTTGTCTCAAAATAAAAACATCTAATGTGCGAGGGTGGGGCAATATTAAAGCATTGACGGGAATTCACAATGGGTGTGTTCTACGACTCTAATAAAATCATTAAAACTGAAACAGTTTTGATCTGTAAACCAGGATTTGTCACTGCAATTAATAATCCAATATAAGTAGGTCATTAATATCAGCGTGTGATCTAAGCCGCTCTTTTGTGGTCAGCTTTGATACAATGCTGTGAATATGGTGAATGCAAGATCGTTGAGTACTAGTTTATTCAAATATTTAAAAATCATAAAAGGAGGGGTTTTTAAAACCTGTTTAAATATGTACAGTAGTTATATTTGACAAAAACGCTGGATTAATTTATCGTCTTTTTCCTATGGAAATTTAGGTGATGAGATCCTGAAAATTAATGTAATTTTTGAGATGAGAAAACAATCAGCAATATGACTATATGAATGTACTGTATGTATGAACGTCATTAGATCATAATTTTTGTTTGATTGCGTAAACGCAATTGGTATTACAAGTCTAACTGAATTTAGTATGCTACAGCTATTTCATATATCTTAGGTACAGTATGACCACATATGCCCTTCCGAGCTGTTTTTAACACCACTATTAGAAAGACAAACAAATAGACATATAGTAAATCCAAAAGATAAATTAATAAAAACAAAAAAGGAGAAATTCTAGCAGCAAGGATAGGTGCTGCTATTGTATACTTAAACAGGTTGAGTTGAAATATAAATATTTTGTGCACATTTGAAGCAGAGGATAATTTTGAAGTGCATTTGTAAAATATACCCCAGAAAGTTTGTAAAGCAATGGTCTATATCTTTGCTAATAGCCCAGAGATTGCAGTCTTATTGCTAGTATTTATTTTTGAAATCATCTCAATTGTAATTAAAATTATTTTTTCGATGTTTCAGATTACTTCACAAGATTGGTACATGTATGTCCAGTGTATTGCAAAGTCATATTTCGACCAAGATGATTTCCAAACGCAATACAATAAAGGCGGAAAAAGGTAAGAATGAAATATAATATTTTGAACATACTTCATCGCGTATCGGTTTTTATTTCGTTTTGATAAAAAAAGTTGCTGGATTCGACAGTTTTGGTCAATAATCATGTCATCAGTCAGAGAAAATGAGTGACGAATGCTGATACGGGTGATGTGAAGTGGTTCAAATGAATAATTTTGTGATGACACACTGCGTGAATGCTCCTTTTGTCTATCCAATTCACTTTTTTATCAAATTGTGCATCTTCGTTTGGTTTCACATGAAAGATGTTCAAAAATCAAATGCAGCCAACCTGGTGGTTTTGCTTCAGGGTAAGTTGTTGCATACTAATGTTGAGCACCAGTCACGTGCCAATTAATCATACATTATATAATCTTCACGTGTCGTGCTTTACACCTGCCCACATACCAGGGATAAGCAACGAGAAAACAATAGGTGATGCACGATGAATAGTCGCCAGAAATTCTCCACTCAGAATGTGAACTCCTATGACTCAAGGACGTGGGATTTCTCACACTTACTACATGTACTGGTTGTGCGTCATAACCATGTGTTGTTTCTGTTCATGCAACTATTTGGCAGGCCAGGAAAAGGAGAAATTATAAAGTTTTGTATTTCATTCGGCTGCGGCATTCCCATAGCTTGATCTGAAATTCTTACCACATCATGTGCAAGAGTGGCCAGCTAGTTGAAATTAATTAAATGACGTCCTTTCTGGTCATAAAGGAGATGATGGCATAATATCTCTCTTTAATGACTACCAAAGATTCTGAAAAAAATCAGGTAATTTGAATTGGAGCCTGAATGAATTTTGACTTTGTCCATAGTGATTAAAAAAATGATTAGCCTAATAATCATTCTCATTATGAAATCACCATTTTAATTGCTATTCTTCATCATAACAATAATTGATCGTCCAGTGCTTTTTCCTTAAAATATATTTCTTTAACCAGGAACAGTAAAAATATTACTTTGGCAACCCTGGAAAAATCAGTGAATTTTATATCACTTCAATTTTAGGGCTTTGACCTCTCTAATTGATTAAATGGGCTCAAAATCTAAGAATCCCAATCAGTTGAATCCGTTTATCATTTCCCTGATTTTACATGATAATTAATATCCTTGGATTACCTCTACTGATTACATGTATTCCAAATTAGTCATAAATATTTTGCCGTTAAACTTATGAAGTTTTTTTTTGTGGCGGACCAACGTTTATTATGCATGTCTTGCACGTTAAAGTCAGTATTTTCAAGTTTCTGCAAACGTTCAACAAGTGGTGTTTTTCAAGTGTGGAAGCACATATCCTCAATATAAAATGTCCAAATTACGCCTTTTTAATAGGTTTTTAATCAGGATAAAGTTCCAGAAATTATTGAAAATTGCGCCCTTCATTGACATTATTTCTAGCCAGACGATTCCGACAGTATTAAGATTATTATTTAACCACTGAGTTGTAAATATTGATCAATAAAGGAGAGCATGATGGGACGGGTGCCCTTTCAATAAGAATTACGTCATAAATAAACTATTTTGGTCGTGTGCTACCTGAGTTGAGAGCAAAACATTTTTAACGCCCTTATTATATGAACAAACATTTGAACTGCAAGCACCCAGCTACATATTTAAATACGGAAGTGCCATATTGATAAAAATATCAAACAGGAATGGCTGGGTGATTTACGCTCTCCATACAAATATGACTTGCAAATAGTGTTCTTGGAAAAAAAAGTTCCTCAAAAGTTTTGCAGTTCACGTATTTGTTTCACTATAGCAGTATCAGCAAGCGGCGCTGTTGACCAAAATCATGAATCATGATTGGCGTTTTGGTTAAAATTCGGCATTTTTGATCTAGTTTTGCAAACACATTTTTCAAATAAAGATTTTTTTCATAGCTAAATGCATATACTTTTTTCATACTTTTACAGCTAAAGGCCTCAGTTTTAATCTTATTTTTACAAAAGTTGGAATTTATTTGGTCAATCACTACATCATCATAATATTAAAAAAGGCAGTAATATTAAAGTGATGTCGTAATATTTGGACGTCCTCAAATTTGTTACGCATAAGTCATCAGATTTAATCTCATTTTTTCAAAAGTTGGAATTTATTTCATCAATCACTACATCACCATCAGGTGGGGGGTCTCCAAATGAAGATGGATAAAGAAAATTCGCAAATGATGGATTATATGTACTACCTGTTGTATTTCCTGGATCAGCCACCTGCTGATACTGCCAGTGAACCAAATGATAATAATAAATAAGCCTCATATAACTGACAGGTCATGTGAATTACCTGTTGTAATGCCAGAGGGCATGACTACGATCACCATGTGCAGAAGTGAGTCTAGTGACAGTGCATACTTTGTTCATCATATTTTGTACATTGTTGTCTGGCTTTGTTTCTTACAAGGAACATGCAACCAGGTCCAGAGCACGCTCATTACCAGAGCAAAAAACTTACATTGCAATTTGGAATGATAAATCTAATTTCATGTCACAAACAGCAGCTAATTCCAACCATGATCTTCCAACCTTTATTTCTCCAAAGATAAGAAGAACTTGCCCAACGATGGCCACCAGCAGCTTTTGGCAAATGATAGCAGCCTGTTCAGCCTGAATTGAAAGTGCAAGTAAATGTAAGTTACATCAATTTTATTATTTTGTGGAAGAGGTGGGGGCGTTCGGTTCGTGGTAGTGCATAATTGCAGTGGGCAATGTTTCCTGAAACTGCGTGAAATATTGGCGCGCAATGTTTGGTTTTTAGCTTGCAAAGTTGCAGAATGTTGTTGTTGTTATCAGTTTCCTCAACCTAGCTTGCATTGGCGGGGCTTTTCCATGGGAAGTGTGGCGCGTTTCTTCGAATTTCTTATCGCCAGTTTATCGCCACCCAGATATCCAGTGTTGCTTTTGCAATCAAAAAACATGCTTGCGGGGATTCCCCTGCAGTCTGTTTTCAGCGCAAAAAATCAACACTGGCCATATCTGCAAACCTTTGTTCAGTTACACCTGCCTTGATAGCAGCACCAGGGACCTGCTCGTTGACCGTTAGGATGCAACAGTTGTATTTACCATGCAAAAGCTTGGGTGGACTGAGCAATCCTGTGTTTGCAAAAGAACTTCAATGCTGATAAACTGCTGTAGGGTTTTTCCCCGTGTGCTTCTTTGACTTGGTTTTTAAGTGCTAATTCTAGCAATCATAAACACGATGATAACCCCTGGTGGCGGTCATGTTAAGTGCTCTGCTGATGAGATAGTGATGGGCTCCTTATAGGGTGTGACATTACAAATCGACTTCTGTTGATGGTTTCAACCGTCATTAACTCTTCTGGTACTAATGTGCGAAGGAAAGTCACCAGTCACTTACGGGAATTGCGAGAAAGCTTATGAAGAAAAAACAGATTTGGCTTTTCCTCAATGCAATTCTGGTTTGTGTCAATTGGATGCTTATGAAGGCGAACTCGACGGAATGTCGCGGTACGATGCAAGCATGCAAATACCGAATTTTAGCCGAAATTGCTCGCTAATTTCATGGATATTGAAAGCATGCAAACGTGCAGATATTTTCAACTCATTCCCCAACATCATGATGAAGCTGGCGCTGGGTTTTCCCTGCACGCACCTCAGGTTTCATGTTTGATTCGCCCTGAACATGTGCACAAAAGTATAAGTTTCTCCGAGTGGAAATTCTCCAAATTGGGTGATTTTGAATGAGTTTGTGAAAATGCATTTCCGTTTGGTGACCAACGAATTACACCCAGAAAGATTTTCATTCCAGTGACTGTAACATGTTGTCTCAGGGAATTTGATATGGGAATTAAACCTGAGACACTCAGGGTTTTTGAATTGAAACATGGAATTTTTCAGTATCAACATTTTTTGGGTTTCTGATTATTTGGAGAAGTGTATAATATACACTGTACATATACTATACATGTATGTACAGTTACAGTATTCGCGATATACCGAAGTTGTTTTTTGTGTGAATAAAACTTGCACTTCGGGAAAACATTGTAAGGAAATAACTGAAACTTTAGAAAAGAGCTCACAAATGATGGATTTTTATCCCACAATTTCTTTAAAAATGTTATTATATGAACATTTAAGAAACGCATGAAGCGATATTTTTGAAAACTCAAGACAGTTTGTTTTTAATCGCACGTTTCTTTAATTGTTAACATTAGGCCCTATTACATACATGTATTTAAAGAAATTGTATGTTGGAAATTAATCATTTGTGCCAGTCCTTTCTAAAATTTCGCCTACGGCGTATTTCTGCAGGGCCTCAGAAAGATTTCTGAATCATTAATTTGTAGAAATGTGAATAGTCATTTCGTAAGTGACACTCACATATTACAATTACATTAATAAACACATTTTAATTGCATGAGAATGTGAACTAAAACATATAATTTTACATTGTTTTCAAAACCTTTCCTCGTTTTCAAATGATTTTTGAAACTATTAAATATTTTTTTATGAAATTCTGGGCGATTTTTTCTTTATAAAATTTTTGCCACCGGCGATAAATGCTATAAATTGATCGCTATTAAGACTAGTTGATCATTCATTTTTTTCTTTACACTTGTTAAATTTGAGAATATGACCGGTAATATGTTATGGGGATCCATGGAGGACGTATAGAAAGTACAGCATACTGACAATTTTATTCTCGGCTTGTGCAAGTCAATGAAAATAATTAAGAAAAGTAACTAAAAAGGGTGTGCAGAGATGTTTTGTAACGTATTTCATCGAATTCTGAAAAAAACGTATTACAGCACGAAAATTCCTGCGTGACTAACGTTTATATAACATGACAGATACTTCAACATTACTCCCATCAGTTTACTGTAATTGCAAGTGTTATGCGGACCGACATTTTTTCACTTCCTGTTTTCAATAGCAGCTTGGTTTCCCCATTTGCCTCGGGTTGTTTATGACGATATACATTGTACATGTGGTCAGGTCTGGAGCCTATGAGTAATTTTTCTCTTGGCGCCAACTTATGACGCTTACAGTATTTAGGAAATCCTAAATTCCGTTATAAGCATACAGTAGCTTTATTCAAACAAGATTCATCTACATGTATGTGGACCCTGTTTCATAACAAAATGAGGAATGTGAGGAGCTCATAACCAAGCGTTATTCCATTTCCATGACATGAAAACCTCAACTCCTCACAGCTATATCTTAGATTCATCAACTCCTCGTACTAGTCATTTTTGATTAGACCCTGGTATTTCAAATGTGTATACAGTGTATTCTTCTGTAGAGCAAGTTGTTGGGCTTTTCAAGAATATCTTGACGATTTCCAAACATTGTCCTTTGTCCTTGAAAATCCTTCATTTTCTGGCTTTCCTAAAAGCCTATGAGGAAATCTAAACAATAAGGTAGTTTCATGGACAATGGAAAAGATCTGGAAATTGCCCATACACCCACTGCATTTATGAGTGATCAAAACTTTTCAATTTTTCCTCACAAAGATTTTTCATTACCTTTATCTTGAATGGTAGCACAAGTACCATCAGCCACCCTCAATGCATTCTGGCGAAGGGTAACCTTGTAAATGTATCTTTTTAAATGCAAGAATTTTAATTTTTACAAGACGATTAGTTTACATGTTTTTATTTATTGCATGTGCTTCTAATAATGTTTATGTTTGAGTTTTTATATGGAGGAGGTTAATGCATACAAACCTTTATTATGATGCTTCAAATGACTCGAGTAACTACTTGACACTCCTCTCCATTTGGAACAACATTTGGCACTCCTTGCGGAAATTCCTTGCACTGGTGTCAGTGCATTTGAAATTAGCTGTGCCAATTTTACAATAAAGCTAATTGAATTTTAAGTGGCTTAAGTATCAGTTTAATGCAGGGGAGTTTCAGACAATATCCAACCGTGGCCTGAAATTGATGCCAGCGAAAGGTAGATTTTATTGTTGTGTTTTTCCAAATGTTGGGAATTCCTCTTTTATTTCATGCATTTCATCGTGAAATGTTTCTGGGGCTAATTTGGCCAGCGTCCAGCGATTAACCGTTCTGCTATGAAATGGAACAATTCAATGTGGGTTGCATGCCATCAGTCTAATGGATGCTAAAATAGCTGAACTTAATATGAAAACTCGAAAACATTATAACAAAACCAAAGCACATATTCTTTAAAATTCTTTGTGAGCATTAAGATGGCTAACAACGGCTGGGAATACCCTTTATTCCTGTTGTTACAGAGTTGCCCGCTATGTTATTCAAAACCAAAATTTTCTGACATATTGTGTGACGTCATCACCTATCCGTATTACACGCTAATAAAATGCCAGATTTCAGATCATTTCAATTTAGCACCATACAGTCAGTACAGATACAACGTGGTTGGATGTTAATCCATAGGGTATTAAAAAGTGCTAAACAAAATGAAAAGTCCTGAATGTAATGAAAAGTCCAAAATATTCAAGAAATGAAGTACTAAAACTTCTTGCCAAAAAGTTGCTTATGGCAAAACGAAAATCCCAAAATTATTCCCGAGAGATTAAACAAATCCTGTTTCTTTTATTATAACATTTTATTACATATGAAGAGGTGTAAAGAACAAATATATGTACAATGTAATGCATTGCAAAAATTTCCCTTTTGATAAAAACACCTAAAATAGTTTATATTTTACTCTAATTGATATTGTCCTAGATTTCAACACTTGCAATTTGTTTTGCCCAGCTTGTTTTGTCAATTTGTTTTGCCCATCAACCGAATTTTTCCGATTCACACCTTATTATTTCCATTTTTCAAACTTTTTGTTATTACCTCTGCAGGTACGTGTTCTTGCAATTTATTGGCATCCCTAATTCAGTTGTTGTAACTGGGGAAAATTAGTATTTTGAGCATGTTCCTTTTCTCGTCGTGCTGATGTCATGAGGAAAATCCAGAGGCCAAATCCTCCAATCAGTTAAAAAAATGCACCAAATATGAAACTGCTGTCTGCTGATACTTTGGTGGGTGTGCCTTGGTCGAATTTGCACAGAGGATTCATCATTGCCACAAAAGTAATTTTGATACACAAATAATAAAATGGCCTAAAACGTTATGAGCAGCATTAACTATTTTGTTTAACTGTCAATACTCTATGTTTGATGGAAACCCCAACCTGAAAAACGTTGCACGCTTGATCCTTGATCCCAATTGACTAGATAATAGTAGTACTTTGGCTTCGCACTCTACTAGCGATCAATCAGCTGATAGTTTTAATGAATGTAAGAGAGGGGAAATTTTTGCTCGAAATAGCCATGGAGTTTGAACTTCTCATTGACGAGTCCACGACAGTGGCACTTCTGGAAAACCTACAAGTACCTGGTGCAGGTCCCCAACTGTCTCGTTGAGTTGTCCTTAGTGTCATGTGATACCAGCGCTTTCGATTATGATCCTCCTGATGTTACCTAGTAACCTAGCCAAAGTGCAGGCAATGAAATGACGAGTCTGAGGACATCCTTGATCACTGCTAGATCATGCTTGCCAACAGGACTTGTATGTCTTCCACATGAGTGATTGCAGATCAACTCTTTTTTGAGGAAGCCACTTTTCTTAGTACTTGTAAGGAAGATGGTGTGGGTATTTTGGTGGTTAACTGCCAATATTGAATTTTGGGTCATGAGAAATCGTGATCTACTAAAATGTCAGTGTTAATGACATGTGATAGGGTAACACGTTTTGTATTTAAAAATAGGTTATATTACCTGAAAACAGGGAAATGCCAGAGAATCGAACTATGGGGGAAAATCAGGGATTTTGAAAAGATAGACAGTTTTCAGTTTGTCATGAGGAATCGTGATGTACTGTGTGATAGGGTAACACGTTTTGTATAAAAAAGGTTATATTACATGAAAACAGGGAAATGCCAGGGTATCGAACTATGGGGGAAAATCAGGGATTTTGAAATAAAAGAGTTTTCTGTTTCAGTCATGAGGAGGTGTGATCTACTAAAACGTCAGTATTAATGACATGTGATAGGGTAACACGTTTTGTATAAAAAAGGTTATACTACCTGAAAACAGCGAAATGTCTGGGAATTGAAATATAGGGGAAAAGCACGGATTTTGAAATGAAGTTATCAGTTTGTCATGAGGAATCGTGATCTACTGAAACGTCAGTATTAACGACATGTGATAGGGTAACAGATTTTGTATAAAAAAGGTTATATTACCTGGAAACAGGGAAATGTCAGGGAATCGAAATATGGGGGAAAATCTGGGATTTTGAAATGAAGTTATCAGTTTAGTCATGAGGAAGTATGATCTACTAAAATGTCAGTGTTGACGACATGTGATAGGATAACACGTTTTGTGTAAAAAAGGTTATATTACCTGAAAACAGGGAAATGTCAGGGAGTCGAAATATGGAAAAAATCAGGGATTTTGAAATAAAATGCAGTTTTCAGAGAAAATCACATAATCTGAAACGCATTAGTGCATGGTGGTAGAGACTGAAAAACATTGCATAACAAAAATTGCTGGGTAGGGATTCCCACGCCCGGAAAAAAACCTGGAAAGTCAGGGTGTTTGGGCAGTCATGGAAAAACTTACGGAATTTCTGGAATGTTTTTCGTATGCGAGGTTTTTGATTTCAAACTGCTCACCAACTCTATTGTTGGACAAATCCATTGTGTAATACAAAACTTGTATTCTGCAATATACAGTGTACATGTACATATACTGATATACATGTAGGTGCACCTTCAATTCTAGTTTTTGCTATTTGAAATGCCACGTAAAAAGATGTCATTTCCAACAATCCGGACTAAATTAATTTGATTTCAATACTCATAACATGGTTGAATCTGTGTTACACGTACACTTTCCTCAAAATGCATATCATTTGGATGTGGCTATTAAATGTAACACTGGAGGATTTAATTTTTTTAATGGTCTGAAAACCCAGAAAAAGATAATGGTACTGACTAGTTCGATCAAAGTTTCATAAATTATTTGGTGCGCTTACTTCCTTAAAAATTTACTGGAAACCATTTAACTAACATACCCTATATGGTGACTGGGTTTTCTAATTCATGTGGGGTGATGTCATATGGTTATCAAATAATTCGTTTTGAAACCAAAAGTGCAGTCTCCAAAAATGACTGATGAACGTGCTGATGACACAGTCATGGTCGTGATGTACAATGACTTGAGTAATATACATGTCAAATATAACAAAAATGACAGTAAAAGTCCAGCACACTTATCGCACACGGTGTAATAACTACATAGATTACAAGTATTGAGTTGCGCCAACTCGACACTAAGCCAGTTAGTCATCCCAGAAACCCACAAACCGCAGCTTTTCAGTACGAGAAATTATCAAAACATCAGTCGATGACAAACGTTATCTTCATGATAGGGTTTCTTAAGACACGGTGTGTGTAACATCAGACATAAGAATTACCTTTTTTGATGTCAGGGGTGAACAAGTGGAAATTTCAGGCACATTTTGCTCGCATAACAATGAGTGATGAAACATGTACAAGTATATTTTAGTTGCTCAACAGTCAATTTAAAACATTATTGTGTTTCTTTAGAATTACAACATGCATGGTTATTTATGACTGACATATTGGATGCAAACATTTTGAGCAATTTTCAGTATGGTTCACATCAACCATATGCTTTCCGTAAAAACACATTGAAATTACAACATAGAATCCTTAAATCTGAAAAATCTCCAAGAATTTTTGTTCACCTGGTAAACCACGGAATTATGAATTTAAACCTTGAGGTTTTTGTATCAACATTTTATTGATACTCTATGATCGAGCTCCATCATTTTTGTGCGTTTTTAATGACTCCTACAATGAATGTTAATATTAACAAACACATTTTATGTTGAAACGTGTGGTAAAATCGAACACTAAATGCCAGTATTGGGGATCTTTTTTATTTGTTTATTTTTTTTTAAATAATTCTCAAATATCTGAAAATCAGAAAATCTTAAATGAATAATTTTAACGTTCATGAAAACGTTTTGAATCTGTACATCGTGTCCATAAAAATATACATTTGACTTAGATTTCAAACAGTTTTTTTATCGAAATGTGGTCAAAATGGTTTTAATGAGAGGGTCCTTATAATGTTTCTGTAAAAATGTTCACCTACGGCGTTTCTTAATCGTTTTATTTTGACATAAGTTACCACCATTGACTATTTTTTGTGATGATTTCATATACATGTACATATGCAACTTTCGTCTAATCGTTTTATTTGACTAAGTTGTTGACTAACATTTTCAAAATATTCTATACGAAATCCTCAGAATCTTCGAATGGGGTCACAAGTATCAAAAACCGAATTTGGACACCATAACTAAGAACGAGAATATACAGACCCTGTGCACGCCTATCACCTCTATGTTTGTTCATTATAATTTTGATAAATCAACACGAAAATGATTGGCCTAATGAAAAATCACACCATTGTCATTAATGAACTCATGGTGAGATGATTTAACTGGTTTGCTCATTAGTTGGCGTCACTGTCCACATCACACATTGTGGCACAGGTTTAATCATCCAAATATTTTTTGACCTGGAAAAAATAATCGTTTACAGCTAATTTCGTTTTCTTAAATTAGTAGTCACCACGGTCTTGTAATAGTATACTCGGAATCATTCTGGGACGATGTAAACCTGAAATTCCGATTGGTAGCAGAACTTTTGAACCTCAGATTAGGAGAATTGATTTTGCTGTTGTTTTCATTGTATAAGTCGTAGGCCTGATTGACAAATTGGGTTTTCCCTTACCTGGTCTATATTTGAGTTATCACAAATATACGCACAATGTATTTTTCGTGATTGGGTGTGATTGATTTCCGTACAGGTATTCCCCTTTGTTCACACGACCATGTTGCGAGACATGGATTCCGCAGATTTGCTAAGGGACTGTCATAAACGTCGTTCATAACAATCTGATTTTTGACCCCTATCTCCATTTAATCCATTTTCGTCCACTTTGGAGAACCCACTACCGTCCCTCTTCGACGTCCTATTTCAGTTTACATGTTTTTTACATCGATGAGGAGAATGTTATCATGGCTGTTTTATACCGCATTTAGCATTGGGCTGTTCCATCATTTGAGATCCACTTTTGAAGCAAATGATGACAAATGCTGACTTAGGGTTTAGGTGTGAAACTCACGAAATGTGATGACAATACCTGAACGCCCCTACATTTTGAAAGTTGAGGAAGTTTCTCATGCTACATGTACCTGCAGCCCTGGAGTTATTCCGTTGACAGGCTGCGAAGCCAGAAAGTTATCTACATGTAAATCTGGGAAGTCATGTTGAATCCTTGAAGTACCTAGAAAGTCTTGGAGTTCCACTGCAGTCGCTGAAGTCTGTTAAGTCTGAGTAAATCCTTGAAGTTCACAGTCAGTGAATCAGGCTGTACTTGCAATGAGTTCACAAACTTCACCCCATGCAGACTTCATTTGACTACAGGGCATGGTGGGACTTACATGTACATGTAATCTAAGTGACTTCCAACCAACATGTGCACCAAACTTCACACGTTGGTTAAGCATTATTATCATCACGAATTCTTGATGTTCACACCCTCCATCACTCAATGAAGACATTATCATTGCGCATAAATAATTGGTTTTAGTCACACAGTGATGCAGTTAAACCCAATGTTTTATAATACAGCAATGTTGACATCATTTTTCCACCCCCTCACTTATACCATCATGTGTACTCATTTGGCCAACCCACTTCCCAGATGATGACTTAATACGTGGACGTCCCTTTCCACAACCTCGCTATCTTGAGTGGTCGTTATTGAAGGGTTTCAATGGAAATCGGTTTTCCAGTTTTTTGTTGTGAAACTTACATGATTTTCCAGTTTTGCAATAGGACAATTGGGGAGCCTCGATTTTTGGGAATTGCTGTTGGTCCTGCAATGATATCACCGTTACTCAGAACACAAGCACTTAACTCGCCACCTACATGTACATGTACCTCTTTGGGGTCGACTCAAGTCTGGTTTCTCGCCCCATGACAAATAACGAAACGAGTTCAATAACACGTTCGACGATGCCCAAAGCCGAATTCTCCAACATATTTCATGTCGCGTTTTCCTTCAATGAAGGCGGCCATTTGGTATTTCCCTCAACTGTTGCGTCCATCATTAAAAACCCTGACGGAGATAAGAATATCGCAATTAACCTTCGTCAAAATTGCAAGGAAATTATGTTGAGGGCAAAGCCGAATTTTGTTTTTGCCCCAAGGATTGTTTTCGCCAAAGCGGGGCCTCCGACCCCCTTCGTTTCTTGACCGTTTCGTTTTATGGATTTTGCATGTTTGTAAACAACTTGTTTGCCTCATTGGCAATTATGAGTGGAGCATTCGGAGGCAGTTTCCGCCAGCCGAAAATTATGAAAGTGAGGCATGCTCTGCAACCATCAAGATGAATATCAGCCCAGGTTTTTAATTGCTCCCAAAAATACTAATTTGAGTGCATTGTTTTCCTGCTCCACAACATTTTCGAGCAAAGCTAGCCAGAGGGCAAGAAGTATTGTTTTCAGCTATTATCGAGTGGGAGCATCCTCACGAGTTTAAAAATAGATTTGTCAGGTAACGCTGCTGTGATTTTCAAACAAAAACACATTATCAAGTGTATAGTGTGCTTGCAAATTTGATTCTGGATTATTAGAAAACATATCCAGATTGTAATCCTGATGTGGTCGTAACAGCACAAATCTCGAATCAAATTCGGTGATTCAACGAAAGAATATTAGAATAATCTTTAATTTTCCTCAGTCAGATTACCAAATCGGTACTGCACAACGTTTCGACCATTTAAGGTCCTCTTCAGGTGCTAAAATTAACATAATTTTTACTAAGGATTTACATAAAATTAGGCGTGAGCCCATACGAGACAAGCTAGAATGCAATTAACAAACCACGAGAATTTCCTTCTTTTACTATTGGAAATGAATTTATACAATAATTAACGAAATCAAATTACCATCAATACTGCATAGTACTGTGCTGTCAGTCTTCGAAATTAGTGCCAGAATTCAGTTTTATCGATATGTAAACGTAGGTACACGAACATGTGCTGGTTATGTTTTCCATGGTTTGATAATTCGGTGATGTTTTAGTTTTGGGATTCTATTTAAAAGGGGAATCTTCCCTATTTACTGCCAAGCCTCTTTATACTGTAGGAGTCCAAAGTGAACTTTTCTACCTCTACAGAGGCAAATTACTGCTCAAGGGTGTATTTTTTTCATAGTTAAGGACCACTTTTAAAACATGCCATCTTATAGCAAGTAATTTTTCCTAAAAAATATGTATGACTAAGTTTTAAAATAGATTCGAAAATGGATATTTTTGACTATTCACGTAATATTTTTTTGCATTGTTTGTTAATTTCTTTAAAAATGTATACAGTATGTTTTGCAAGCAGTCAAAAATGTAATCATCCATGACTTAACATGTTGAGTCCATGCATGTGGTCAACATACAGAGAGCAAATTGCTATTATGTGTCATAGTCCAAGTGGTCAACATGTAGAGGTCGTCTTCCATTGACTTAACGTGGTGACCATCCTGGGG
This sequence comes from Cylindroiulus punctatus, assembly GCA_034695085.1. Classification (NCBI taxonomy): domain Eukaryota; kingdom Metazoa; phylum Arthropoda; class Diplopoda; order Julida; family Julidae; genus Cylindroiulus; species Cylindroiulus punctatus. The sequence goes on from JAQFYZ010000829.1 coordinate 30,530, forward strand.
ATCAACTTTGGAGGTTCTACTGTAGTTGTAATTTTGCCTTGAAAGTTAGAAATTCACAGTGTGTTTTACTCAAAACAGCACCTGATGATGACATTAGTTTGCTGAAACGTTGTGCCAATCTCGGAGTTTCGACTGCGAATAAGTTTTGTCAAGTTAGACAAGACATCATTACATCCTAAATGGATGCAATTTGTTGATCATTTTTTTTCAGATACTTTTAAAACATGCAATCTTATAGCAAGTAATTTTTCCTTAAAAATACATATGACTAAATTTTAAAATATATTTGAAAATTGATCTTTTTTTTATTATTCACGTAATATTTTTTTGCATTGTTTGTTAATTTTTATAAAAAATGGGTTGATTAACATTAATAAGCAAGGAATTAAATATTGTTATTGAATTAAACAACAGGGCCTTGGCAGTGGAAACAACTTGATCGAACCATTGTACATGGTCAAACAAATTTTGGAGTTGTTTCAACCCAGAGATGACACATCTCTGATACCTGTGATGTGCTTGATCAAAGTTTGAGGAGTTTCTTTCCCTTTTAACCAATTTGAGGTATCTGAGTCGCCTTAAATATAAACTTTAATGTGTTCAAAAGCCAAGAGATCATTGATGTAAACCCTGCAAATACGATCACACTGTATTATGGTCTCATATTGGTGGAGGGTTGGCCATCATGATACTTATGCATTGGCTTTCTACAATTGTAGAAAACATTTGGTCAAAAATCCAATTCTGTTCATTAGTTAAACAAATTTTTCTCAGTTCGAAGTTTCTGTGTGCAATGATTGTCATATACTGTATGGAAAATGAATGGTAAGTGCTGACACCATTATGGGGCTTCAAAATCACGATTTTCGCGAGTTTGTAATGATTGAACATAATCAGATGAGTTTGTGATGATTGAACATAATCAGATGGTGTGATATAATGCCGTTATCATCCTTATCTGCCTTTGTGCTCTCTCCTGACTGACAAATGTGTCATATTGCTTAGTGATATTACCATTTCTGGTGACAAAAAATGTGTTTCATTGCTTGTTGGTAGCCTATGACCGTTTTCGAAAACTGTATGACTAAAATGATGAATTGCAATGTGAATAAGACCGTATAGGGAGTTATTGATGTATCAATATTATGTGACTGCATGGTGACGTTGTTGATTGGGATTTTCAAAACTTAAATTCAGTTTTAAATTTTGTAAGTTCGAAATAATAGTTTAGGTATTTTCTGTAAAAATGATAAATTCCGATAGCTGGAACAGGTGGTATTCTTGTTTACTTGAAATTTTAAGGAAATTTAAATGCAACGTGCACATCTGACGCCATTTTTTATTCCAGTGGTAATTTCCAGTTAGTGTTTCTTGAGCCCAATACATGAAGCAAAAAAGTAGGGATTTCTACTGTTTTTTTTAGAAAAATCATTTCCTCGTAACTTTTACAATAATATATATAATAAAATAGATAAATTCCGATAGCTGGGATAGGTGGTATTCTTGTTTACTTGGAATTTTATGGAAATATAAATACAACGTGCACATTGGACACCATTTTTTATTCCAGTGGTACTTTCCAGTTAGTGTTTCTTGAGCCCAATACATGAAGCAAAAAAGTAGGGATTTCTACTGCTTTTTTTAGAAAAATCATTTCCTCGTAACTTTTACAATAATATATATAATAAAATAGATAAATTCCGATAGCTGGGA
>JAQFYZ010000830.1:0-32236 GCA_034695085.1 Cylindroiulus punctatus
CCAAATTGTCCTATTTTTTGGTACGCCGCAAACTTTGGTAAGCGTGTTTTGCGCCTAAAGATTTTGCTGAATAATTAATGCCATCTAGGGTCATTATTGGGCAACTCAAATCAACATGCAAAGTAGCGCCCCCTGTAATCGGCCGTTTTTTTTTTGTTTTTTTTTTTCCAGATATCAATTTTAATGAAATAAGTGGCTGATTTTGGATTAAACTAAGTGTTGGGCCCGCCTAATAAGTTTATAATTGTTTTCGGCATTGAAAACGGCCTCAAAAGTGCTTTTTTGACGCGTTTTCAATGACCGCGATGGGGATGCGCAATAGAACCCATTGTACCGATAATGTGTCTTTCGCGCATCCCTCCACACGTGACTGAACATAACCAATGACAGTGAAGAAATTGTTTCGTGTCAATTCTGAATTTTCCGTATCCATGATCAACTTCGTTCACCAAAGATTGCCTCTACTTTGGTGATGAAAGCAGTCTTTGGTGACGGAATTTTGCAGTCGGACGAAATACTTTTTCGTATTTAGTTTTTTTCATACTTTGGTGGTGCTGCGCCAAGTGTCTATTGTTGGATAACTGTGTGATAACACTCATTTCAATGGTTATACTCTGTAAATAAGCTCAACGTAGATTGGGATCTGCGCAATAGGCATACAGTCTCATGCATGATTTATGCAAAACTACATACGATTCGATGAATTTTTGAACGAAACACCGAATGGTGTTAATTGCATCCATCCCAGTTTGCACAACTCGCAGTATCCAAATGATTCGCACTGCGTGACAACAAGCCCACGGGTGAGGCGTGCAACTAATGTCAAATGGGCCTCCGTCATTATCATCATCAATATACGAAGGTCTAATAAAAGCTATAAATAAAAGATGAAATTGGAAAGCGATTTCGCGCTAAGATGACAACGTCGATTAATCCCTTCGTGCACGGCTAATTTCTTCCAAATATATTCCTCCCCTTCGAAACGCTCCTAGTTACAGCATTTTAGTAACAAAAAACCTTCTGGCGGCCATCTTGAAAAGGTATTCCATGCAAACGTTGATACCGCAGCAGGAAGTCGATGGTCAGAGCTCATGATTTTACAGGGATATCAGAATTAAAATGTAAAAACCCAGTCCTGGTATACAGGTACATGCATCTCATCCATTTAACATTTGGCGCAACAATGGTCGAATGTTGCAATATCCAAAGTCAACTAAATGCGTCGAGCTACACCAATCTAGCTGCAGCAACTTATTGAAATCGTCATGTGGCCTTTCATCAAATAAAAATAGATTTTTATTTGAACGCAGATATGTGTGTGTCGACGCTCACACCGAACCGAGGCGTATTTGTTTTGCTCCCAGAGGAAATCACCGAAATCTTCGAGCCACACAATACAATTGTGTACACAAATGTTAGACACACGCCAACAGTTGTATAGAAAGTAATTGGAAATGCTATAGAAATTGACGTATTGGGGGGCGGACGACAATGGCGAAAACCTTTTCCTTAGTCAGGTGTTATAGTACACAAAAAGCCATTGGTAAGCTCTACCTGTGCTATATTAGCGACGCGTTGTGGGATTTACTAACAAAATAACCGAGTGTGACATTTCACACATATTAGCTAACTTCAATACGATGATTATATTTATAACAAACGATATTATATATCTTAGGAAGTGAAATGGAGATGAAAATGGACGTTGGGACATCACGACCAGATGTCGAATCAAAATGTTTTAATCATCGAGGTCAGCGACAAACTTACATGTATTTCCAATAACAATTGCATTTTAAAGGAAAACGCGATGGGATATGCTTTCTAAATTCTGATTGACGTCAATAAATGTTGATGCAGAAAAATGCAACTAAAGCGTGTGAAATGACACTGACAAGATTTCATCTTCCATTTTCATTATTGTAATGGCTAACATGCTGTATGTAATGGCTAAGTATGACTTGACCACTTTCTCAATTACTGCAAAAATTATACATATTCGTCAAGTATATCACGTGAAAGCAGATGCTGTTAACTGAACTTGGTACAAAATATCAGTGATGGCTAATTATAGTTTTTGTTTTTTAGATCAGAAAGTCAGATGGTCGTTTGTTTTCCTTGCTAAGCTAAGATATATCGATATCCCTTTGAACAACAGATGTGCATTTTAAAACAAAAAGTAGATGAAGATTTGGACAGGTAAAAAATCGGTTCCCAAGTAAGTGCAATTTATTGGTGGAGTTAATTTCTATAAATTTCTATAATTACATATATTGGGTTTATCATCCTCTTAATGATAACAGCTCCGCCGATTAAGTTAATCTAAAGCTGGATCTAATCGTTTGACAGCATGCAACCTTTACGATATAGGTTAAAAGTACCATCGTCTTTAGCACAGAAAGGAGAAAAGTTATAGGCCTACTTTAGAAATCATCCTACAATAATTTACAGAAATGTCCATATGTTTGAAATACAGCTTGACAATCCAACAGCTAAATACATGTAATGTCAATCACAGGAGATCCATCACACATCTATACTTTGTAATAGCATTATCATAGTGTTTCTATAAGATATATTACTCATTTAAAGCCGCAGGCCACTTAATTCTAAAATGTTCTGAGATTTTAAACATGGTAACGATGACTCTCGAACAAACAAATTATTCAGTATTTATCTGAATTACTAGCATATTAAAGATTAATGCACTTTTTAAATTGATTACTGGAGCAGTTGCATTTTTTGTATTAATGATGGTCCCTTATCTTGCACCTAACCCAAACTTTGACCATTTTTACGAGCTTGGCCTGCCTCATATTATAAAATATTAGTGAGAAGGAGTAGAAATTGAGGGGGGGAGGGAATGAAACTAGCTTTCTGGTATTTAAGTGGTATTACAACTTGCTTCTAGCTGTCACAACAATAACAAATGCCAAAGACAACAATTCAAAACAATAAAATTTGACGCATTTTTTTGGATGCATGCCACGGCAGCACGTTTTCTTGTCTTATAGAAAAATATTGTTGGCATTTTCTGATGCATTATGTACGAGCAAAACTAAGATTAAAGAACTGGTTCTATTTGACTTGATAATGAAAACTGCGAGTAGAGAAGATAGTCCGGGCTACTTTTTCACTTAAAACGCAACAGAAAAACAATTTGCTGACAAGATTCTTCTCAAATGGTGTCCACTAACAAATTGAAACATGCAACGATATCATTTAAGAATTACTTAACACTGTTAAAGGTGACAAAACTTGAAATATTATGTTTTTTATACGGTATTAATCTTCTACTGCATTTTTTGCTCTCATGGTCAACATACCTCGTACATCTAGATTCGTGCTAAATTTATGAACGTTATAATAATAATTGTTATGTCATTTCTCAAGATAAAGTGGTGAAGTAAGACTGGAGAAAATGCAAAGGTGAGAACCACCATTAATGAATAATACAAATCAGTGTGTACAGGGTGAGCAAAAGAAAATGGGAATATGATGTGCACTCTAATCAGTTTTTAGTTAAACCAATATAGTACACATGTACATGTATGCCTAATGATAAAATTCATAATTATGAAGATTGGCATTTTTATGGCTAACAATATCACAACATTTAACAAAAGCAGCTAATACTGTTTATACCATTTTTGCAGACATTCTGAGTCAAGCAGTTACCTGATTAGTTTCGCAAACATAAGGTAAACTGAACACAACACAGTCGTTTCCAAATTCAATTTTGGTCTAATCTTATTGAGTAATCCCATAAAAAGCGATAAATTATTATTGTAAACTTAATAATCGTAATTCGAAAAAGAATCACGTAGCCTCGCGCGTATATTTTCCATTTTCTACGCATGTAAACGTGAAATTATGCCGATTTTATCACTTTTATTAACGCAGATATACATATGAATGATGATGTCGCTATATTGTGATAATATTTTGAAGAGTTATGAAAGTTCCGTTTAACAAACCGGCTCTGCAAATATCCCAGACGTCAATCTATGGGAAATTTCCACGAAAATCCACTTTTCATGCAGATTACAGATATCACTGTGCCATTTTTATTACCCGAACTGAACTAAATAACATATCAATTTTGACGTCAAACATGTATTTCTTTACGATTTTAAGTTCGCAGACAATCGCTGGTTAGAATCTGTTACCAGTTTTGTACGATTACATTTCTTCAACAAGATGCTGACTTTTTTTTCAAACAAATAGATTTTCAAAAGTAAAAAAGGTTAAATTTAAGTGAATTTGTTCAAATTGTTCTTTTCTGAAGCAGGTGAAAACGTGGCAGCGAAACGACGCTACTGATAACTCAAAATTCTCCCACATTGAGTAAAACAATACGAAATTTACAGAATGCTTTGCCATCATATCTTGATAACAAGTACTTGAAAAGCCTTATTAGTATGCTTATGGAGCACGGTATCGTTTTTTTGTCACTTTTATCGCTACAAGCTTTTCACAGTCAAAATTTGTAATGTTTTCCTTTTTTCCCTCAAAAACTAGCAACAAATTAAAGCTGTTGAAATTGACAAGTACAAATTTTATTACCCTTGACAAAATTTTCTATAAATAATCAATGTTTCGAAATACGTCAAAGTAGAGTAAAAATGATCACTAAATCAAAAATCCCATCGAGACCAAAGGAAAAAAACACCAGTCACGAGTGGTTCACTCAATGGAGGGACATCGAATGAACTTTCGAAAAACTTTGTATATTTTTTCACACAATTTATTTTTCTCACTGTATACAAGTATGGTTGTATACATCAACGACATATCGCTTATCCTATCCATTACTGCTCGTTTAAATTTTGTAATGGTTAAATATTCGACTTACACACATGCTAAAATACACAACGTTGCATATAAGCCATAAATAAAGATCCCTTATATCAAGCCTCTCATGTGGATTTACATACCGTACTTTAATCTGGCACCATGTGGTGACATGTTTCAATTTTTCATTAAAAAAACGGCACAGACATGGGGGCTGTGGTTATTCGGAGTTTGCCAAAAACAGTAATCCACGTGTTTATCTCGACTTAAGCCTGTTTAGACTGTTTACATGCAATCTGCAGCGACTTTGACTCACTTGGTTTGAGGTGCTTTGAATCAAACCAACCAATGTAAACTGGTTTACATACATGACATGACATATGTTAAGGTATATTAAAGCTTGCATATAGACAGTGATACAGTATATCATATTTAAATTTGTAATTTCAATGTGTATTCAGTTCTAATTGGTTATCGGAATGCGAGATCCTCCTTCTCATATGATTAATTGTCTACTTATTATTCTTATTTAACTTTTGATTAATAATTAATTTTTGATTCGCCAAACTACTAAGCGCAACCAAAATATGAGAAGACTCCATGCCACAACTATTTCCAAAATCCTAATCCAGAATGTGGTGTAACGTTCCTGATAGATTTTAAACATTTATGGACGCATTTTTCTATTTTTACAAGCCGAAAATAACATCATGAATCGTAGTTCCAGGTGTACACGCCGAGATTACATTTTCGTTATGTAAGGAATTTAAAAAAAGGAGTGGTCCCTACGCCATTTTTATGACTTTTCCATCTGATTTTTTTCCCGGAGCCAGGATTATAAAAAAAGAGTATAAAAGACAATGTGGACAGATATAGATGTCATAAAAATTTGCATTATAAACGAAAAAACAGAATGAAGTCAAGTGTGAAGCGAGCTCAACCCACAATTTTCAAATCTGTTTGCGAAAATCATGCCACTTTTCTAACCCAGAAATATTTCTGATGATAAGTGGTGGTATTTTTATTTCGACCACATGTTTGTCAGTGAAGATTTTACGAGGCTTTGTTTTCGGGAATATCAAATGGAGGGGAAGACCACGTCGTGTCGGTAAATGCGAAAAAAATTTGCTTGCCCCCCATCTTCACGGGTGGGGGCGTTGATACCATGCACTTCCAAAAAAATGCGATTCCAAAAAATCAAGTTTTAAATTGTGGTTATAAGTCGTGTCAAAATTTATGATCTGGCCTTTTTTCCCGAACATCATAACGATTTTTTTGCCCTCTTTTACGGATGCTTTATTACGTTTCACATTAATTAGCACCTGTGTCTTAATACCGAGACCCTCAAAATTGAAACATTTTTTTGCCATATTTGAATAATAAAATAAAAAACTACGAGCGATATCAGCGACAGCAATCTGGTGTTATAATTGACAATTATTTTCATGGCTCCAATTTGCACCTACGAACGAAATTCATGAACTCGACATAACTTTTCATATCTGATTCGGATTGGGGTATATCGAACGAAATCTTCCTTTAATGGATAAATCGTGGCTTAATGGGTTGAAACTACCTGTGTTAGCATACGGGCAAATGGGTGGGGGTTGAAGAGTTAGGGGGGTATCAGGGAAGTGCAGAAGGACGAGGATGAAGTAATAATGATAAATGTGGCGCATGACCACCATGCATGATGAGAGTCCAACGAGGAAATACATCTGGGCTATTAAATAATCAATTCCTCAATTACTTTTTGGAGTGGCGTGCACAATCATAGGCCTACGTGTTGCATGTTTTGTCCATGCCTTATTAACGACTCGCCACCATAAATGGTAATCAAATAACGACAAAAATTGAAACGGTGCAATGTTGCGAGGTGATATGCAGTCTCATTGTTGACAAGCAAATAATGAGAGATGTCGTTGGAAGAGCCCATTGAAAGTGATGTTTTGCAATTAAATTTTGATAATTTTGGACAGATATGATAATTTCAATAGGGTTCATACTAAAATTTAAAAATTCATTTCCCTGACAACCCAAGAAAATTTCCCTGACTTATAAAATGTGTAGAAAATTTTTTAAAACCTGCTCATGAGAAAAATATAATGTTTATTAATATCAACTTTTGGAAATGGTCAGCAGAAATCTCAAAATAATTATTAAACATGTAAAAAATTATTTTTTGGGTATTTTTTGGGATGGAATTTATTTTTCAACTTTATATTGTTGAAAAAACTGTTATTTTCCCTGATTTTACAGCAAAAAACGCCGTTTTCCCTGACTTTCCTGACCATTTTGCTCTTCCCTGACTTTCCCTGACATTCCCTGACTGGCCAGGCGCGTATGAACCCTGTTCAAATGAAACAATGTTTTAATTCAAGTTTATATTGATAGTAAGTTCCTGTGCTATATAAAATGAAAAGACATTTCGTTTTTAGAATTTTTCCAGATATTCTTGATTTTGCCAACGACAGTAAATATCTTGAATTCCCATTCAGTGGCAGGTGCTACCATCTATCACTCATAAAGCAAAATAAGAGGTCAAAAATAATTATCGTTTTATTATTATCACATATTTCCAGAAGTTGTCAAAGAGCACATCCCATAAAATGCAAGTCCCTGTTAATGTTTACAAAAAAAATTATTTTAATATGTTGATCAGGAAAGGAGAAATTGTACTTGGTAATTTTATGCAGGGTGTCCCCAAAGTCACAACGCACTTTCAATGGGCCTTAATGGAGGACTCTGGTGCAAACATTAGATCAGGACAAAACTGACAAGTATTGTTAACTTCTTCTATTGCTAGTCCCATTTCTGTTGCCCTAAAAATTTAAATTTGTACCTCAGCTAAGCTTCTAAAGGAAAACAGTCAAAAATTTTAAAAAACAGTGAGCATTAGCACGACTTAGTGACAACGTATATAACAAACTAACCACAGACGTCAGCAATATAAACCACCAAGTCTAATATGTTACATAAAACAATGTCATTCATACGAATTTACAGGTTGTTTCCCCATTTCGAATTCTTTAAAAAGAACACCTAAGCATTGTGAAATTTACACCGAAAATTTTAGATATGTTGGATATGGCTGGTACTCTTTCTCCCCTCTTAAGGTAAGTAGCCAGACAACTTTTTACTCGTAATACCATATAAACCATTTTTTATACAAGAGGAGACATGGTTGAATAGTGAAGTTGAAATTATTCCTGTGTGTTTTAATGTCACACCTGTTTCAAATTTCGTGGTTACTTTTTCACACACGCACTTTTTCAAACATAATTTTTGCTTTGACGTTCGCTTTTGCGCACCACGTTAATGGTTTTCTCGTTTTTTATCATTTGCCTTTTTTTGGGCTTTTACACTTTTGGTATTATCAGATTCGGACATATTTCGCTTGTTGAGCCAAAAAAAATTGACCAAAGTAGCCAGTTTCTCACCTTAAAAATTCGTTCCCAAAGAATTGCCAAATGAATTTGTCAAGATTGTGAATGTGCACATAATATTTCCTCCACTCATCAGATAATCAAGGTTAATATTCGTTCCACGTCGTTTATTTTTAACGCAAACGTTCAAATATTGTTGTGTAACTGCATAAATTAACATTTTCCACTTTTTTTTACTAAAAATAAAGATTATATATATAACGAAACTGCTATTTTTATTATTATTGGTTTGGTAAAAGTCTTCTAAATTCAAACATAATCTCATTTACTAGTAATTTGGGAATGAAATAAAATGGACGGCTTATCTAACCGCGAATTTGAATTTCATTAAAATGATTTAAGTTTGAAGAATGAAATGATAATCGCTGCAGGTTTCTAATTTTGCATTTATTTTGGGGAAAAAATCGTGACAACAATTTAAATGGCTGCAATTTCCAGAAAAAAAAATCGTTTTCTAGATTGTGCTCCAACAGGTTAAAAAATAAAGAAACAGTAAAATTATATTACTGATGTGCCAGAGAATTAAAAGCAATTTCGACAATCTCTTTTCGCGTAAAAAGTTAATTTTTTAACGACTGTCATTAAAGGAATCCCTCTATACACATCCTTAGAGGAATTCTTAAATTGTCATAAACCCAAATTTTAAATGCCATTAAATCTGAACTCAAGTGGAACGAAAAAGTCAACAGAATTTGGCGTAAAAAGTTAATTTTTTGACGATAGTCATTAAAGGAATTAAAGGCAAATTGAGCTGTAATACATAATACCGCCAATTTGTTTGCAATTCAATTATTAATTGGTCACAAAAATTAAGACAATGAATAAATGGGGCCAGTGGAGCGCAAATTAGACCAACGTTTAACCAACTTAGCTTTGTTGACAGGGGGCACCAGGAGCGGCTTCTTGCAGTATTTATGCAAAATACTGGAAGGACATTGAACAAAATCGTCAAAATTGGAGAGTTTACTCCAAATTGAAAGAAGAGTTTGCACTTCTCTCATATTTCTACCCTTTTTCTCAAAGGCGTCCCAGCAAAAAATATTCCTAAAATATTCAAGCATATTGCAATTATTTCGCCATAAATGTAAAAAAAGTGCAAATAATGGCAATTTATTTGAATATTTTCGGAAGATGTTTTGCTGGGGTGTTATAGTTTTTAGAATAAACTATTGTAACGTATTCCTATCAAGCCCTATCAAACCTATACAATAGGTTTAAAACTGATGATGGCAACCTGACAACTCAATATTCTGAATAATTTCAGATAATCATTGGATGGTAGTAATATTTCCAGTTATTCATAAATCCTGACAATTCATAGGCCCATTTCCTGGTATTGGCATACGCGAAAATACCTAATGTAACAGATGGCAGCCCATCAGCAATTAGGTCAAAACTGCACCTCAGGGTGTCAGGTGGACAGAGCATCGTTTTACCCTCACTCATTTTACAACCATTACAGTCATTCACAAAACATTGGTCTTACTTCATTGGCACGTGGATGCTAGGAGTTTTTCACCGAACGTAATATTTCAGCTTTTTTCCATCAATTTTTTAACACCAGGTTTTTCTCATACTTTTCACTCCCAGCTTGACACATGGTCATCCTCCGCTGCAATGGGTACCAAGTAAAACTTGATTTTCGAGGAAACTGCCCAGTTGGTTGTTGTTTTTTACGCAATGTTGATCCCCTCCCCTAAAAGCGATTCATTTTTAACTTGTTAGCAATTACCCTCTATATTGCCACGTCAAAGTCTCCATACGTGCATTGTTGTTGTGGCGCTGCAGCTAAGATGGGCTGGAGGTCCATTTTTCTTTAGATACTTGGGGACATTTTAGTTGTGATTTATAATACCATAAAGTCGCCAACATTTCTTGCCTAAATGCAGGGGGTCATCGTTTATCTTCCCTGCGATCCAGCCAGTTCGAAACGACCAACCAAACAGCCCTAATCAATATTCATAAGCTAGAGACCTAACGGCGCTTCCAGGCGGCCATATTGGATCGCGTTTCCAAAAACCAAAGCTAAAGGGATAAAAACGTTTATTTGATACGTTTTGCATTGATTATCTATTATGGCTGTGCTTTGAATCTTTGATACATTATACATATGCAAACTGACTACATGCATATAGCAAATACTATAGAAAATTGGTTCCAAAAATGGCAAAACAGATTGTACAACGTCATATTTGGAGGCGATTTGGAGTACATGCATTGAGTGTAGGTCTTCTCATGGTGGCAACACCTTGTCTTATTTATCAGGAGTTATGAGTGGCGTAATGGCACCCGTCGGGTGTTCCCATGTTGCTTTTGGGAGCGTGCTGACGAGCCCCCTTCCTCCCATTTTATTTATGTATAGCTTTTTTGCCTTGTATCATTTTTTCCCCAACACCGTTTAACCTCTTGCTTTCAATACATCTCCCTGGCTTTTGCACGATGATCTTCAATTTGCTCTAAGGTTCGAAAGGTTAACAACATAATTAGACTGTTGCCATTTTTTACGATTTTGTTCCGAGAAAAAAAAATGCTCGCAAAAAACAACAACAACAACTACGTGCAGCAGTGTCATAACCACGCAGCTAAACATAACGGTTGCACCAAATTTAGTCCTTTATTACACCCACCACTCCCCTTTTTGATGTCACAATAAATAAAACTCAGTGGTAAAGTGGTCATATCCACGACTACCAGCAAGAATCTCGTTTCGTTCTTTTAACAAAGAAGTTATTTATAGGTTATCTCGTGATAAAAACATAGCTCTTGTGGTCAGCTCAAGATGTCTCAGTGATATGGCAATTGAAAAATGTCAGCTAGCTCAATGGACACAGTTGTTGCCTTCCTCCTGACATGTGGTCCAAGTTTTCATTGAAAATGGCGTCCAAAATAATCCACGCATAATGGTCGTGTATTTCTGAGATGTGCTTAGAATGGAGTATTGGAAACGTAATAGCAATTTCCGCCGCACAAAAGGGAGATTATAATATGATGTAAAAAGGTCCATGGAGTAAATAAGTAGGAGGTATTGGGAAGGCCATTTATGAAATGCATTAAAAAGGGGACAGGTGGGATCAAGCATGTGAGAGAGATTATGACCCCTGCCCTCAAACCCTCCTATACCTTCTGCATAAGGTTTACTTTACAAAAACGGTAACATAGTTATATTCTGATAATATTCAGTGCTCGTTCAATAGAATATAGTTCGTTAAATGGTCATGGAGAATGCGAGTGGACAGCTACAGAATGGTTAGGGTTACATGTGAAAGGCAGAGGGGTGGCATTTTTATCCCCCTTAAAATCTGCTTTTATGCCTTCTTTTTTTTCATATATTCTTCAATGCCGCTATATTTTCTGCGAGTATATTTCAAAAAGAATAATTCAACCGTTTAGTAATACCGGGGTTGTAACTGTTATGGATTTGAGCCGCCCCTAATACATATATTCCCAGCATGCATCTCTTCCCTGTGCTTTACTTTTGTTATACAATATGAGAGCTTATCTGAAATCTTAAACTTGTTTGGATCGCAGATTAAATGGCGGACATTTTAGGTGTAGCTTTTATCTGCTTAAGTGCACGTTGGTAAATGCTTCAGTTAGTAGGCACCCCCTGAACGAAACCATATAACATTCATTTGGCCAGTTGGTCAGTATCCACTCATATTTTTGTCATTTGATATGGGAAAAGTTTAAACAACATTTTTATAAATAGGTGATAACGTTCGGAGATACAGCCAAACGATAGTAAGTCCCACCATAAATTCGGAATAAATGTTCCAAATCTGATGTTAAAACATGGCTGTTAACTTCTGTACAAGTAATATTTTTTTTTTCGAAATAGTGAGTAAGCCTATCAGTAGTTTTTGGGTGTCACTCACTAGTAACCTTAGGTACTGGCGAGTAGAAATTTAGAAATTGCAGAAATACACGAAGATGATGATGATTGGTTTACTCCTTTAACTACATGTAGTTGATTTTTACATTACTTTGACGAAATTACCGCTAGGCGGCGTTGCATACCCTGACTAGCAGCGTCCCCAAGCGACAATTACGCCTAATCAATTCAAAAATTTACGAATTTATATGTTAAAACATGGCTATTAACTTCTGTACATGTACATGTAATATTTTTTTCCGAAACAGTGAATAAGCCTATCAGTAGTTTTTGTGTGTTATTCTATAGTAACCTTATTAGGTGCTGGCGAGTACAAATTTAAAAATTGCAGAAATACAACAAGTTGAACTTTACATTTAATTCAAATATTTACGAATATCGTATATCTGAAAGTTTAAAATTTCCATTCGCCAACAAATTATTCGTTCAATACAAATATTGGATTTTTCCAGGGGTGTGACCCTCTTAAGAAATTGTGCATTATTTTGCATTAGTCACGCATAACTTGACTCGAATAGCATTTTCAATTGTGCTACTGTAGCTGCCTGGGCCAGGCATCCATACAGATTCTGAATGGAAGATGTTAGGCGATGGTCGATTTCTAAAGAATATGATTATATGTCGCAGAAAATGGGGAAAACATATAGACGTGCATGCTATTAAAATTTCTAGGCTAACTCGTCATGGATCTGACAAGGCTTTATTGAAGTTCATTTTTGCGGAATCTTTTAAGGGCTTCATCTTTTCATAAAACAGCCCCGATGGGCCTCGAGCTCAACACATTGTTAACGACCATAAGACCTACTCGAATCTGTATACTGTTTCATTTTGGTTGGAAGTTGCAGGAAAATGCATTGTGTGGTTCTTGCCGAATTTGTGATGTGGAGTTTGTGGGCGATTCAATGCTTTTAAAGTGCTGCCTAACCCCCTTTTCATACAAATGTTTGTAAAATTCGAGGGTGGGACATCCCCATGGACAACTGTTAATTGTTTTAAGTTTTAACAATCGGTATAATATAACGCGATTTCACTAGTAACTACGTTTATATGCAGGCTTTAGTTGGTTGAAATCGTTGTTACACAAGTCACTAGAAATGCACCATGAAAGTATGTAAAAACCGAAAAACGAAAAAGTATTATGTCCGACTTGACTTTTCCGTTACCAAATACTGATTTCCTCACCAAAATAGAGGCAGTTTTTCGTGATCATGGATACGAAAAACTCAGATTTGACACGAAACAAATTCTTCACTGTCATTGGCTATGTTCAGTCACGTGTGAAGGGATGCGCAAAAGACACATTATCGGTACATTAAGTTCTCTTGCGCATCCCCATCGCGGTCTTGAAAACGCCTCGAAATGCACTTTTGAGGCAGTTTTCAGTCCGAAAATTATTATAAACATATTAAGCGGGGCCTATACTATAAGTTTAATCCCAAATTAGCCCCTTATTTCATTGAAATTGACATCGGCAAAAGATGGCGCTAAGTATTCAGCAAAATCTTTAGGCGCACTCCACACGTACCAAAGTTGGCACAGCGTACTAAAAAATAGGATAATTTGGTAAGTTAATATTTTCGTATGAACACTTTGGTGGTGCTGCGCTAAGTGTCTAGTGTCGTGCTCTTGACTCGAAAATGTGAACACCAAATGTCGAAAATGTGCAGAATCTGAAGTACTTTAGTCAGAAAACCATTTGTTTATGACTTCTAATTAAACCGGTTGAATTACCCCGTAGCCACCATACATGCACCTTACGACATGTCCCCCCAAAGGTGTCTCCTAATAAATGTTCCACTGAGTACACTTAAGTGAAAGTAAAGACTGAAACTTTGGGTTAAGGCGTATTATATAAAAGATGATGGAGCCTCCAATAATTATCGACAGGTGCATGACATTAAAGTTCATTTCTCCCGAAGGTATTATCGAGGGGCACTGAATTATGGTCGTCATATAAGACACGTGTTGTAGCCCATTTATTGGGGATCGAATTCTTTTTAATAAAACTATCTGAATTGTTAAGCAATTTGGCCAGAAAAAGCTGCCAGGCTCCGGTATGCTTTTTTTTAGGGGGGGTCGCTTTTGACGATATATAACTTTCTTGCTAATGGTAAATAGCTTTAGTGCCCCAAAACATTTAACGACTTCTTAGAAACGGAGAGACATTAAAAAGGCGCCCTCTATTTTAGACAAGTTTTAGGACCATAAACATAAAACTCTTTTAAAAAGAAAATTGTCAAGTTATGGGTTTACAACCACTCCTAGGAGATAATTTCAGTTTGAATTTCGTCGAAGGACATGACAGTTTAGGGGATAACAAGGAGACAACTGTGTAGCGAAACAAGGGGCCCTTTTCGGACAAAACAACAGCATTTTATATTTTCGCCAACAAATTCACCATTTAGAAACCGTACAATGTACTGTATTTACAAGTGTGTTTCCCATTTGTTTTGTCCAAACAGTACATATGCCAATAAAATATACGAATATGGACACGAAATATAGACATGCTGCATGAAGACAACACACATTTTAAAAAGATCAGTTTTTTTTAAATAATGATAATTTCATTATCAATTTATTCCAAGCAAATTGCTTGTCAGCTCTTTCATTTTTATGTTACATTGACTAGCTGTGTATGATTAATTTTAATTTCCCTGACTTTTTCGAAGAAAATCCATCTTTGCTGACTTTGCATGCATTTCCAACTGAATTTCCCTGACAATTTCAGGTTTGGGGAGGGGATCGCCAATGATTTACAATTTTTACATTGTTGATTAAATGAAACTGACTGCTGAAAGTGACTGTTCACCAGATGACGTGAAAAAACAAAATATCACAGCCAGTGACAGCATTTCAACGCGATGTTATGGGCATGTGCTAATCGACGTTAAAAATGGGTGTAAATATAGACACAGGCACCGGGGTGATCCAGTCAATCAAATCCGAGGCTCCCTGATGAGGACAGGTTGAAAACCGATGGCATATCACAGACCTACTGTAACTTTGGCAGCAGGGCTGGAAAAAAATGACGGGCGAAAACTGGCCAGAAACAAAATATGTCAGAAAAGTCCTGTCATAAAGGAAGTCGAGCTTCATTGCAAAGGACGCCTTTTGCTGGTCCATATTTCAAGCCCATGACGGCCGTAATGGTCAGTTCAAAGTGGCCGCACATAGGATATGCTGACCATTAGAAATGTGAGACGTTCGACTAGAAGTGCAAATTTTGCGCATATTTGTGCTCGTTGCACGCCTGGGTCAATTTCAACGGCTGCCGTTTCTGGTGTAGCCCCTACTGCTCACCCTCAGCCCCATAAATATAACCTTCAGAAATTCCATATGCACGCATCGGAAAATGGCCCTATGCGTGGCGCCATTTTGCTTTCAAAAATAAAATTTAAACGTAAACACAAGAGCAACGTGGGCCTGGGGATGCTGACCAGGGGATACTCCCCAGATCGATTTTCAGGCCACAAACAAAATTAAAGACTTGATATAGGATGTACGAGCCCCAAAAAAACCCTGGTACAAGACGTAAAACTTCAATTACACGGTGTGTTTACTGCTTTTTAAATCGAGATAACTTATAAGATTCAATTTAATACTCGCACTGTCAGTACCTGAGGTGCCATGTGGTGGTGGGGGTAGTCTAACCCAAATACATGTTACATTTGCAACAAGTTTTTCATATATCAGGGTTTATACTCAAATTTACAAAATCATTTCCCTGACAACCCAAGTAAATCTCCCTGACTTATAAATCGTGTAGAAATTTTAAAATAATTAATAAACATGTAAAAAAATTATTTTTTGGGTATTTTTTGGGATGGAATTTATTTTTCAATTTTATTTTGTTGAAAAAACTGTTACTTTCCCTGACTCTCCCTGACCATTTTGCTCTTCCCTGACTTTCCAGGTGCTTATGAACCCTGTATTATATACAACAGATATTTACAATATAAAAAATGAAAAAATACATACTTAAGGACACAACATGGAAAACGTACATGTACATACAAGTAAGCTTATATCCCTAGACTATGAATATGTATTTAAACACACACTAGCGATCTGCCCTCCAAAATGAAAAACACAACACAAAATTACCATACTTCACACAATATACATCATACATCGTTCCCGATAAAATCCCGATGAGCTACGTCACAAAAAATAACCAACGTTTTCGAATTTACATGCGGAAAATGCAGAAAATTGTGCTTATGCAGGATTTTAATTTCAGCATCACATCGGACATAAATGTCAATAAGACGGGTGTAATTCGAAGCGTTAATACGGAAATTTTAATAGGTTAAACCAATACAGCGCTAGCTGGGCTGTGATTAAATTAATATCCATCTAATTTCAAAGTCGACCCCCTTCGGAAACGTCCCCTGCATATCCAGGACAGGGGATAAAGGAGAAAACGAGGTCGCATTTTGCTGCATTAATTCCTGAGTGCGAGTAAACGCACAACTCGGATGGCATCAGATTGGTCAGCAGCATTTTACGGAATATCGATTGGGTTGGCGCACAAGCAAAATATGAGATTAACTTTCCTACATGTAGGTTATTGGTTGCGTTTGATGCGCCACATTTTTCTCGGTAATAATATATGTCAGTTATGCGGCGCATGCGCCAAACTGCATTAAAGTCAGAGCAATCATAAGCTTGCATGGGAGTTTCCAGCTAGTGGGAAGCCCAATGGCACATTATTCAGCTAATATAATTATGAGCATAAATACGGTGGCCACGCATGCGAGACGCACAGAAAATTACAACACTAGTGAACTTTAGTCATGCTAATCTGTGGAAGCATCCCAATTTCTGGATCAGTATCATCGAAGTTTTTTAGCATGCAATAACTTCGTCCAATCCAGAAACTCGTGACACCCTAATTTTTGTCACAAGCAAATCAATCAAGTTTCTTCAGACTACAAACTATGCTATAAAATGATTTACAAAACAATTATACCATTTCCATACCACCAGGTATGGACCTACATGTATATCGACCATCTTCATCTGTGGCTGGGAGTATCGAATACTCAATAAAATCAACTTGACACAGCCAAAATCAAGAATAATCAATATAATCAAAATCAAAAAAACATAAATTTTGGCTGTGTCAAGTTGATTTTATTGAGTACCAGGTATGGACGCACAGAAAATTACAACACTAGTAAACTGTAGTCATACTAATCTGTGGAAGCATCCCAGTTTCTGGATCAGTATCATCGAATTTTTTTAGCATGCAATGACTTCGTCCAATCCAGAAACTCGTGACACCCTGATTTTTGTCACACGCAAATCAATCAAGCTTTTTCAGACTACAAACTATGCTATGAAAATGATTTACAAAACAATTATACCATTTCCATACCACCAGGTATGGTGGTAACTTTAGTCATACTAATCGGTGGAAGCATCCCAATTTCTGGATCAGTATCATCGAATTTTTTTTTAGCATGCAATGACTTGCCCAATCCAGAAACTCGTGACACCCTGATTTTTGTCACACGCAAATCAATCAAGCTTTTTCAGACTACAAACTATGCTATGAAAATGATTTAAAAACAATTACATGTATACCATTCCCATGCCCCCAGATCGAGATCAGCATTCCACTACCAATTACATTGTATTACTAGGATCTACAAAACCAATTTTGCTACTCAATATAACAATGTCATCCTTAGGTGAAGACTACATCACAAACGCACATTCACATGTAGTTCTGGAAGCACAGCAGTATGACTTCCAGAACCTTAAATGACCTTAATTTTTAGGCGTCACGTTTCTTAATTATTCAAGTCGAATCAATACGTCCTTTCAATTCTCCCGTACCTCGCTGAACCTTAACAAAACCAGAAAGCACTCACCCACATGGCACAACATCCCGGCATGAATTTCCAATGGTTTGCACAAACAGTGTCATGTTGACCCTCACCCCCAACGCGAGCCTCTTGTCCCGCACCGAGCACATTCACTACTAAGCAGTATATGGTTTTACAGCTTGTCAATCAAAAGCAGTGCCGTGGGGTGGTCATTTACACCGACTTCGAAAACCCTACCCTAAAAACCACCCCGCCCTATACCCCTCATCGCGGGTTTTTTTGGGGGTCAGCATAACACCGCTAAAAAATTGAGCATAAAACTTGGAATGGGGGAAAAAAAACTAACCATGTACCTGCACGAGTGTTTATCGTAACGTTTATTAACAATTTCGCCCAGAATTGGTCGAACGAAATCCCATTCAACTAACAAAACTTCATTAACTTTTTTTTTTTTGCAAAGGTCACCTGTAGGGTAATGAATTGAGAAACATCTTAGATTTTCTACATGTATCTGAACGCTGATTTCAGGGTACATGTATTTTGTTACAAGTGTAGTACAAATGGTCAAACTTACAGGCAGTTCTCGTAATGTCGGCAGATTGCACTAAACCCATCTTGAAAGAGTCCATTGATTTGGTAGTTTTGTACGTGCATAATTTACAGGGATTACAAAGATGAATTAGAAACTGTTACGAAGACCAAACTTTGGCAACACCCTAAAGTTTATTTCATGTTATGGATTTGGTTAACAACAGGGGGCGTGATATCTACACAGGATAACCCTCAGATGACCAATGATACCACGTGACCAAATCGCCATTCAGCGCTAAGCGCAATTTATGAAGAGACTTCAAGAAAGTATGGAAGGTGAAAGTAGTAAACTAAACACCCAAAGTGCATACATGTAAGTAGTAAAAAAGCAGTATTGAACATACAAAGCAAAGATAAATGTTTTCAGTGGTATATTTCAGCTCACTTGTATCCAAAACCAGGATGAAGATTTGAATAAAATTATTTATATGAATGTGTGGTTGCATCAATCTTAGCAGAACAAAATAAAAAACATAACAAAATGATCAACTCTGAATTTTCAGAAAATATAAATTGATCAAGTGATCCAGAGATGACTTTTCCTATACTAGTGGTGAATCTGAGGAATGCAATTTTCTTTTGAAATTGCGCTTAACACTGATCAGCGACTTGGTGTGATGAAAATCTGATCCAGAAAACACACTAAACTTTTCCCTGCAAAGCCGCCATTTTGTATTCTAGCGATTACAACTCCACCTGCTGGCACTCTATGAAACAAATACATGAAATAAATGCTTTAGAAGTTTAGAGTTTACCTTTTACGACCACTAGGTCTTTCGAATTGCCAGTCACTACACAAAATAAGTACATGTAATTCTTAAACGAATTAGAGTTATCAGGGAAATTACCAGCAATAAGTAAATCTAGATTTCGAATCGCACCCTACCCTTGTCCCACAAACCTGCGCGCATGCGCACCAACACGCAGCTTTCCCATGACGTCACTGCGCAGCCCTCAATGCCTACGTAGTTAGATTACCGCCAATATATAAACGTGCCTTAGTTTTTTTGTACCTCAGTGCATTTTTTTGGGGCAAACTTTTGCAATATTAGACTGCATGAAAATGGAGAATAAAATTGAATAGCCGTTTTTGAAGTGCATATAAAATACGACTTTGGGGCTGAGAAGCCAACCTAGAAGTGCTCATTTTTCTGGGACGGCCATACACTGGGGATAAATCCAACCGAATCGTATAATATTTATGTTCGGCGAAGAAAAACGAAAGGATAAAAATGGATCCCGCATTTCGTCGAAATCAATAACAGATTATCCTCAATGTGCACTGATAGATCGACGTTTCCTCGTTCTTGTTTTGTATTTTATGAGAAATGCTGTAAATACAATATGCATTATTCGTTACGGATATTAATTGAAAGTGCGTTGTGACTTTGGGCACACCCTGCATAAAATTACCAAATACAATTTCTCCTTACCTGATGAACAGATTAAAATAATGTTTTTGTAAACATTAACAGGGACTTGCGTTTTTTTGGGATGTGCTTTTTACAACTTATGAAAATGTATATGATATTAATAAAAACGATAATTCTATGTTTGACCTCTTGCTTTATGGGCGATAGATGGCAGCACCTGCCATCTGAATGGGAATATAAGAGATTTACTATCGTTGGCAAAATAAAGAATATCTGGAAAATGTCTAAAAACGATATGTCTTTTCATTTTATATAGCGCAGGAACTTACTATCAATATAAACTTTGAATTAAAAAATTGAATTTCATTTGAAATTATCATATCTGGCACAAATTATCAAAATTCAATTGCAAAAAAAATACCTTCACATGCATTAATGCATTTTCATTCGAACTACATATACTTTCAAGAAAACGTATTATCGACAGACAAAGGTACAGGGTGACCATGTTGACTATTACAAAAAGTAGTAAGTCCTTTTCTGATCATTTTATGCATCACTGATTGCACACATCCCTATGCAGTTTTTCGTATAAGCCATTACACGTATTGTTTTGTTCAATATTGGCCCCATCGTTGGAGGTACACAGATTTCCACCAGTTTCTGGAGCATTCGTTGCCATTGTGGGGTGTTCATAAAATCGATCACATTTGGGCGACATTGTCCATACCACAAGAGACCCGTGATACCCTCATAAATTTAAAATGTAATAGCTTTATTTAGACGATGCATTCCTTTTTGAATGGCAGGACCATTGGGACAACAACACATACATCTTTATAACATAAACGACGCTCGTTCTCCCTGTGCTACAGCATCATTTCATTTTACCATGCAGCCATCATTTTTCAGAAGCTGTCAAATAAAATGCGCCCAAACCAGTTTAAAATATTTTTTCAGGAGTGGAAAGGGCAGGGTGATACATAGATCCAAGTCCCATGTGAAAATATTAACTTTCACTTCTGGAAAAAAGAAACCACTCCGAGTGCTATGATAGATGAACCTCTGTCGGGAAGAAAATCAATCCGGAAACTAAGAAAAGTATGGAAATTCGGTCTTGGTTTTTGAAAAAACCCAGGAGAGGGGCTGAGAATAGCTCATTTTTAGGGGGAAATGTGGAGCGTCCTCAAACCAGTCTCATGAAATGTCCGAATTTGCCTAATGCCAATAAACTATTCGCGCAGAACCACTAGGAGTGAGAATATATCTTTTCGCCATTAAACAACACAAAAAGTTGGTCGTTATTTTATGAGAGGTTTTGGGGTCCATAAAAATAACAGGTCTCGTGCAGACTAATATCGAGTGATTTAGATTAGTTGTAACAACTATATATGGAAGAACAGATGCCAGATTAATTACAACACAAATGTTAGGAAAATTAAATTAATGTCCGGAGACTTGTGCCAGGAATTTCTAAAAACATCGAAAGATTTTTGATGATGCTGATGCCATTTTAAATAAAAAAAATAACACATACAGCATAACTAATACCCAATTTCCGCATATTTCAGTGCTGCCAATGGCCAATAAAGATTTGTTCAAGGAATTAAGTTCTCACATCAACCTTTGCTTTCAAAATACTTTGTCACTTTTATTAACACAATTGTACTTTTTCACTGGCTATGTCAGGAAAATTGATGTGTACTAAGCCAAGGTTCCATTGAGACGAAATTCTAACACAATTGTACTTTTTCACTGGCTATGTCAGGAAAATTGATGTGTATTAAGCCAAGGTTCCATTGAGACGAAATTCTCAACTACCCTGACGTATTCAGGATTTATAACAAATTAATCTACTCTTACAATTGAAAATGCCAAAATTTATGCCATGTCAAAAATCCTATCAAAACAGAAGATCTACGGAATACAATGTAAATTTATTATTGCTTTGTTGAAGTTTATTCTCGAATTTTCGAAGTAAATTCATAGTAATTTCAGTTATCAAAACTCACCAACTTGAGTTCCCTGACTTTCCAGGTCAGGGGACACCAGCAAGTGTGGATAACTAATATCCCAGAGAAAAATTGAATTTTGTTGGTGAAATATGCTCTAAGCCATATAAGTCAATGTACATTTGGCTACATACATTATGTATATTTTGGAAACTTTTCTCGACAGTCTTCACATCTTCCAAGGTCCCAAGGTGATTGAAAGCACCTGTTATGAATGCGTGGGTACGTATCATAAACCGTAGGACAAATTTAGTAATTTTCACACCTTATCTCTAAAAAGGCCAGGATTTTCCTGGGGCAAGAAGGCTAATATTTTCGCGCTGTCTTTTTTGCATGAAGCATGGCAGCTGGACGCATTTGCATTATCCATTTTTCATTTATGTAAGGATGTTGATAAAATGGTGACATTTTAGTTTATCGCACGACTATTGCAGAGCGTCAGAGGTAGGACGTGAAGTGGTTTCAAAATTAGTACGGCCATTACGAGGGGGAAAATAATCTGGAATTAATACGGAATATGTGCCATCGGTAATAAATAACGAGCATAAAAATAAAAGGTGTTGAAAGGCTAGCAAGAAAATTATGATATTAAACTAAAAAACTGGTTGCTTTTGAAGTGATGTTTTGAAATATCAAAACCAGAAATGGAGTCAACTCTAATTTAGCATTTCTTGTCAAAGAGGCTGAATTCATTTTTCTCGCTTGGTTGCGCATCCAAGTAATAAAATGCGATGTATGCGTGGTATTGTCCCGTTTTATGAGACCGGGGCTAGTTTTTTGTTCGTCTTGCAATGTTTTTATGGCGAGTCCATCACTTTCACCGTGAAATAAAACAGAAAATGGGCAGGCAGAGAATATACATGATATACCGTATATAACGCAACGACGTAATGGCATTTCTCCATTCATAATGGCCCAGCAGGCGGACCGTTGACTATTACGGTCAACAACGTAATCCAATACATGCCCCTCGACTCCAGTTGACCAATGGCCGCAATATTGAGGTTACTCGATGCCCAAGCAATTAGATATTTGGTAGGAATTTATCAAATTAAAAAATATCTTCTGGACACGGTTGCACTACACCCAAAGTTAAATGAAATGCGCCAGAGTGAAGCACATCCCTTCAGATTTTGATCCATTTTTACTAAGGTGAAGGTTTATGCCAAAAGAAGGACATGTCCAGCTCCATGATGCTTCGAATAATAATAGTCAAATGTTTTGTAAATTGTCATCGCCACCAAGTAATTCACACCCCTTATACTACGTTTCCACCGGAATTTTGAATTGTGATTGGTGGCCGAACCAACAATTCATTTTTCGGTGGAAACACTAAACGAATGTTGATTCAAAGTTAATGGTGATCCAAACATAATTCGTTGAATTGTGTTCTGGGAACACAATTCGACCACGAACCAATGATTGAGTGACGTCAGGCAGTGTCACCACTCAACTTTTCCATGCCTCATTGTGGCAATGCGATCCCTACAAATCCCTATAGTAGAACCACGAAGTGATGGAACAGGTCTGAAAGCGCCGACCAATAGAATCCAATCTCCAGTTTGCGATTGACTAAGTCTAGTATTTCGCATACAGCGCCACTGGTGAGAGGAAAGAGTTCAACAAAAAAAACATTGGAGGCGCTTCAGCTCGAAGCGTCAGCCATTTTCCTTTTAACAACTAAAAACCAGGAATCCCTAATCGATAAGCGACATTTCTCTGATTGGCTGTCCTTCAGTTCATTCAGTTCGTATTTCTACTATAGCGTACAACAGTTCCCGTCTTCTACGCTCATACAGCATATCATAGGAAGCGATTAAGTTGATTAATACGTTTGTAATTGCAGAACAATCAAGTGAGTTGCTATTTTAGTGCATATTTTATGGTTGTATCATACAGGGGCCCACGTGGTAGCAGACGAAACTATGTAGTATGTGGATGCAAAATAAACTATCACCCTGTAAAAAAACAGCCCAATCCCGTCATGCAACGCGAAATGTGGGTTTCCAGTGGAAACACGACATTTTTGAATTGTGATTGGTGTATTATGACTGCTAGGCAACCATAATACACTAATCATCGTTCATTTTGGTGGAAACGTAGTATTAGGGGCGATCAGATATCATTAACATGTTCTCTTACCGTCAAAACTACCAAAATTGCGCTCGATAACAAATCGAATAATCAAACTTGACTTACCTAGAATAAGAAAAATACACGAATTAGTGAATATGCAAAACTATTTACGTTAGCAAAACTCTTAACACAACTATATGAGAACAATCTGGATCAGCAGGTGTTGCAATTTTGTAAGTTGCGCGACTTTGATTGCACGATCTCTTCAACTTACAAGCAATTTTCCTTTATACAGGGTGTGGCAGAAACAATTAGACGATTTCGATTTAATTGGCTCTGCTTCAGCAGTTTAAAAGATGGTCAGCCAAAACACACACCAATGTGTAGAGAAGATAATAGCATGGTATGAACTTAGTACACTATAGGTGTTCTAGGGACCTGTTTTTAGAAAATGCTGCAAATCAGTCAGATCAGTGATTTTGAATGTTGAAGCAGCGTCAACTTCAAATCGTATTGTTTCTGCTCCACTCTGTACAACATCCTAGCATGATGAATAATACTACAGTATATATAAAGTACACTTTTCCCCTCCTCCACCTAGAGAGAATATGGACATTACAGATAATTAACAGGTACAGCTGAAGTAAAATATCGAATTTTGCGATTTCAACCAGGAAGTCGTAATTTCTTCAAGGGTAAATTCTGAGTTTGTCCAAGCAACGAGTAATTAGGCTCAGAATGCCATATAAACCGTCCTTGGAACCACCCAATGATGCCCATGGGGTCACTGAGGAATGCACAGATGGTAACCCCTTATCGATTCAAGTGACTTTAGAAACCCTTTTCAAAATGTTACACGTACTTATTGAGCTAACCCAGTGGTATATTCAAAAACTGAAAACACTGTCGTATTTTGCAATTACAGCGAGTTTGACCCAAGCCACAGCCAACACAATGCATCAATTGCTCAGCCTAACAGTTCTTGCAGACTCAGCAAACCTTTGCAACGAGCCTCGTTTCAAGAAAGGGCCGATGGATTTCAGAACCTACATATTGTATACGAGTACAAGAGCACTTTTCTCTACGAATCTCTCCGTGACCACCAGTTATGGCCATCTCGAAGCACTTTTCTTACGAGTTATTATAGTGGACAGCATGATGAACAAGATGGAATTGTATAATTTTGACCACACAGTCATAAAGTCAAGACAACGAAATTGCACTCTACAATGCACTCACTCATCTCCTTCAGCAACCAGAGTAGAGAACACGATATAAACTCTTCCTGCTGCCCATTTTTTTCCATCCTACAAACCTAAATTACTTCATTCTCCTTTTTATTAATAGATATCTTCGGGGTTTTCTTCCCTTCTCCAGGCCCACACTCTTGATCAAAGCCCGGCGACCAAGATAAACAAACAAAAGGGGGGAATCTAAAAGAAATCTTATAGATCATAATGTAAACTACAATTAATTTTACAGTATGATCGATTTTCAGGCCCAGCTCAGTTTTATTTTAATGTCACTTTAACTTCGTATCCAACTGTTACCTGCCCTTCAGAACTATCTGCTGGAAAATATTTTATTTTATTTTTAGTTCAGTTAAATTCCCAGCCAGAATCAGTGATGCCATAGCTTAAGAAAGACTAAGACATTAAAATCTGATCAATGCAATTGCAGATAAGCTGAATTCCAATGTCCATCAAATTTATAAAAAGCCCTTTTACCCATATTTAATGAAGTCGAATAAATCGATATCACTTTTTGGTAATCCCACTAACACGTTAAACCGATTGATTTGCAATTCAACTTTCAGAAAATGCGAAGATCCGAGTCTTAGAAATTTAAATCCAAAGCTGCATACCTGCTGCAATGCCAAGCGTGTGATTCTCAAATTGTTTAATTCATTGCCGACTGTTTATACTGACCGGTTGCACAGGTCTCAAGGAATTCAACGATAAAAATATCTTTCGATGAACTATTTCTATGTTTATCATTCTTTATGGCCAGTTTTAATTTTGAATGCACGTGTATTTCACTACGAGCAACTGACCTTTCGTTGAGTAACCAAATCTTATGATACATATTAAATCGAATCTGTTGAAAGCAAATTCGACTTAAAAGCATTTCACCTACATGTACATGTATAATGGGGACGATTCTATAAGAGGAAAAACCGAAATACTAAATTTATTCAATAAAACACTAGGGATGCTAAAAATTCCAATGTTTTTTGGATGATGTCACCTGTATTTTGCAACTCCATGTTCCTGTACATTGATTTCTCTGTTATCACCCACATGCAAAAGAAATGTATTTCAAATGCATTTTGAAATACATTGCAAATTGTAAAATGTACTGCAAATGTATTTTTCAGAAAAAGCTCCATGATATTATAGCATAGATTATAGCATTTTAGAATGCATTTACAATCCATTATGAAATACATTTAAGTCTCAATTTACATATTTTGAAATGCATTTCAAAATGCATTTGTTTTCCATATGGGCATTAGACTTCTTCGTTGTTTTTAACACCAAACACTATAGTTAATTTAAAATTAATTTTTGCAATAATGGCAGAACTTTATGATAACCCTGTATTGGATGTAATGCATTTACAATTTAACGGATTTTTGGCGAAAACTGTAGGTAAACCCCACAGGCTCGATCCCCAATAGCCGTTGTTTTATTGGTAGGCATATTTCACGAAGAATTGAGCCTCTCACGTATATTTTTCCAAAAATGTGAGGGTCGATTTACGAGCGTTTCTTCAGCAAAATTCGTTCGGCATAAGCGATATGCTGTGGGAATTCTTGGTGTATAAAATGAAATTGCCCGGAGTGCAGAGCCCTCAATGCACTCCTCGTTTTAAACAAATGCCGATACTTTATAGTATTAAATAAATCAGCCCGAAGTAAACAATACGGGTGTATTGACGCAGTTGACCAGTTTCGATGTTTTCCTATCAATTCCCAGTTAAATGCGTGGATTAAAATAAAAAAGGGCATCAAATAGACTCGCATGCGTGCAATTATTTATGACGCTATTTTGCCGGGGTGGAAAAACACATAGTAAGCTATGGCTTTTTTGTGTTTGACTGCTGGCTCCTCAGAGTGTAATAGAATCTAAGGAAGTTTGCAGAAAATGCGAGCATATCGTATAATTCATACACTGGTATAAAAACGGGACCTGCCAGAATATAAGTAAATGGGAAGAGAAATAAGGCTCGTTTTCCTTTCTGTCCGTATAATAACATACGCTCGAGAATAAAGTTAAAAAAAAATTGGACTCTTCGGAGATGGGTTCAACGTTGCCATAGCGAAACGCATGAAATTCAACGTTGTCCATTTATCATTGTTTCTTACGGGGACTAGCATTTTCCCTCTATGAAATGGTTCATAGCTGATTTGACCATCGGGCGATTATAGCCGACCCAGAGTTAATAGAAAAAAATGGACAGACAGAGAAATAGATGGCAAAAACGGGAAATGAGAGACATAAGAAAACGATATGAGATTCACCAAATGTATGGCGCTCTAAGGCGTTGTCATCTCGGACTAGAGGTCAAGAAATAGTGACTGCGTGCAGTTGGTCAGAAAAAAATTCGGAGAGGAAAATGAGCATTGGTGATTTGATGAGATTTTCCGAAATGCTACATAAGGCTAGAAAACTGACCTTTTCGAAAGGGAAAAAAGGATTCAAATCCGGGCATTTTAGGCCCATTGAAAGGGAATTTTTCAATTGAATTTTGAACTAAATGTTTTAATTCAAAGTTTATATTGATAGTAAGTTCCTGCGCTATATAAAATGAAAAGACATTTCGTTTTTAGAATTTTTCCAGATATTCTTTATTTTGCCAACGACAGTAAATCTCTTATATTCCCATTCAGATGGCAGGTGCTGCCATCTATCGCCCATAAAGCAAAATAAAATGTCAATCATAGAATTATCGTTTTTATTAATATCATATACATTTGTATAAGTTGACAAGAGCACATCCCAAAAAAGGCAAGTTCCTGTTAATGTTTACAAAAAAATTATTTTAATATCTTGATCAGGAAAGGAGAAGTATTTCGTAAATTTATGCAGGGTGTCCCCAAAGCCACAACGTATTTTCAATGGGCTTTAATAGCGGTTTTTCCAGTGCCATCTATCCATTGATAGTCACCAGTTTCCTCAACATAGGCCTACGACGTTTATGCGTTCAATTTTGTCCATAATCGTAAATTTGCAATAATCGCTATTACGACGCTATATGATCACATGCAAGCTCACCTGGGCCCAATTTCAAAAAAAAGTACTGACAACTTGATGAATCTGAGGGATAGCTGCGAGGAGTTGATGTTTTCAGGTTTCTTAACCAGGCATGTCATGCCTCATGCCATGGAAACCTCAACCTCTCACAGCTACCAGTCAGATTCATCAACTAGTCTTCATTTTTGATGAAATTGGGCATATGAAATTTCAAAATTGACATCTTTCAAATTACCCATAAGCTTCTGCTACATAAAGCAAGATGGGCTTCGATCGGACTTTCCGGATGAGTTTACTAAAACCAGATGCAACATACTTTAGAACACTGCTTTAGAATGACACCTGGGCAGGGCTTGGGGAGGTATCGCTGCCTCTGGTTTTAGATGTACCACAAACACAGTCACGTGCTCATTTACCGTACACATGTAGCTTGTTTAAACTGTTTGCATGCCATCTGCAACGACTAACAAGTCAAATCAATCGAGTAAAGTAAGAAAAATAGGCTTACTCGCAATACCTAATTAGATATCTTAAAGTCTGCATGTAAACATAGTGACTGTATAGTTGAATTTAAAGTCGCAATGCTTCCTGCTCGTCAGAAGTACACCGAAGTGTTTTAAAGACTTGTAAATAGTGCAATTTGTAAAACAAACGAATCTGATTGAATCACTAATAACCAAATGTTAGTGGGAGATATCGGTGACAATGATTGATCAGAATTATTTTCAATTTTTTATTCATCCTTGGAGGCAATGCAAGAACCAGCAATGCAGCCGTGAGCCATTATTATAGATATAGGAAGGACAAAATGACGAGCATTTGCCAAGAAAACAAGAATAGAAATGAATGCATGGAAATGTGTCAAGAGACTAAATTTGGGAACGTTAATTGTTAAAAATACGCGACAGGTGGCGTCGCCAAAAAAAAAATATAGGCGTTTATTCGCAATGTTCTTTCAAAGCTGATTGATTCGCTCGGTCCAATACTTGTGACAGGCAAAAGTGGAACATTTTTAACTATTAAAAATGACAACGGAACGAATGTTGTCAATCTTCAGAAGCCTATTAGCAGCTCGAAGACAAAAAAGATGCAATGAAACAAAAACCTGCGTTTTTATTGAGTGGAACACCCACTACGAATATTCAAATTCGCACAAAATATGGAGCATGGCAGTGTTCTCACATTGTGACAACTATCCTATAAACTTTCCCAGAATCAAAACTATTTCCCATCGTGAGTTTTTATTGTACATATGGTATATTGAAGGTATGACAAGATTTGTTTAACCATTTGGAAACTGAACTTTAGTCCCTTTCTGAATTGGCAACTTTATATGAATTGAGATTGGGACTAACGTAAACCGTAATACCCTGAGACGATTAAGATTGGGATTAGGACTTCAGTATGCGAACAGTGAATATCGATTTTACACTTGATCAGACTTTCTGAGCAAATGCTCTGTCCACCAGGTAGCAGTTAAAATGTTTTCTCTTTGACTATCGCAGGTTACATACATTATTAAAAAAGTATGAAGAACACAATGGCGTCTCGGTTTGTGGTCACACATCGAATGTCCACCACAGTAGTAATAAACAGTTCGGTTGCTCTGGAATACCTTAGCAATCAGATCCATATCAAACCTTTTTTTTTCTAAATCGTGAGTTGGGCATCCAATAAGTTGTGACTTTAATTTTAATAATTATCTGCATCTAAGTGCATTTAGCTGTAACCCCATTAAAAAGGTTACTTTTGCATCGAAATTTTGCACCTGTCATTTTCATTATGTATTGATCACAAATCAGCGCTGAAATTAGTCGAGATTAAGATGTTGGGGGGAAAAAGCGAATTAGTAAGACAAAATAAATACTTAAGATTACGGAGCGAAAACAGCGAAATCCATCCAAATTGCCGCATTAACAAAAGCCAATGAACTGAACAAAGGACAATGTAAAGGACATTTTCGGTAAAAAAAATGGTAAGATTTGTCGTATTCACGAGGGTTCATGGGATTTTCAACGAAAGAAATCCTGGGTATAAATTTTCATGTTTTCTGAAATTCATACTATTGCATTGCTAACTTATCGTTTCCCGGTTTATCAACCTAGTACATGATTACTGTACAGGTGTAACTAGGAAACTTACTTAAATGCAAGTAAATTAAGTCTGCATGTAACATTGATTTACATCAGCTTCAAAAAGTTATATATGACTTGCCGACTTGCTAGTATAAGCTTAAGTTTTTCATGGATTAGTACAAATTTGTAGTATAAAAATGGTGGTATAATTTTTCTTTTATCAGAGAAGATTTAAAGGCAAAATTAATTCGGAAAAGAATAACAAAATTGGTGCATACGAAAGACGTCAGCAGCACCTTCAGTGTGGAAAATTGAGATTATCCAATCATTATTTCCATAAGTTTTAAACTGTGCATTTATGCAAAACTCCTTCCCACAAGTTCACATTTAGCTTATGTTGTACGAGCGCGTCATAAAAATAGGTGCATTTTTCTCAGAATTCAATTCCTGAATTAAAACTGTCTGGACTTTTTCAATGGATCGATCCACAGGTATTATCATGCAGTCGATGCAGTCATTAATCAAGTCGCTCGTGAATAATTCAAGTCTAAATCAAGTCCATTAGGTATTTTTAAGTGTAAAAAATGTGCTACTGTATGTCAGAATCCGTGTAATGCTGCAGACATGCACATGTAATTCCTTTTTCAAATACATTGTACATGAAATCAAAAACCGCAAAAAATTGTTCATGTACCAGTATAACATTCGAACCATGATCACCCTGTAAAAACTAGGTGCATGTATGGACGACTCAAACTCACTTCGAAAAAGTCACTTATTCATAAGATGCCATTGGTTTCATTCGCAAAGGAAAAGTTTTCAGTAATCGGGATTTCCTAGGCAACCGTCTTTGGCACAATATATAAATTTAAATAAATGCCCTATTAAAAGTGTAAATGAAATTAAAACGCGTCCCCCTTTGCCCCTGCAGCTCATTGGTTAGTCATTTAAGGGTACAAATAGACGCTCCCTTATAATCTTCATATTACATTAAACGAAATGAGTCCGTAATAATATCTCCTCCATCCTATTATTTCACATTTCTGTGTAGGCAGAAGAAGCCTTTTCGAATAAGTATATACAGCGATATGTAATTTATGGGCAGCATCATATCTTCTCATTAATGGTTGAAACAAATGAGATTGTACTCCTCATCTCCATTATGTAAATCGCTCGCTGCATTATTTAGCCTAAGACCATAAAATTAATAGGTGCACAGTCTGAAACATTACATGAGGGAAAATTAAACTGTTTTAATGTACACCGAGCTACCTTGCCGCGCTTATTATTATCTGCATAATCCCATAGACGAGCCAAAATTGAAATGTAGTTTTCATGACAACCAAAATTTAGTTTTGTGAATTATGAACCCGGATTTCCAGCCACGTAGCGAGGAAACAAAATCAAAACAGCGCTTAGCAAACTTAAAACAAATAATGGCAATTAAGGGGAAGGGGAGAGGAGAATGTCTTGATAAATGACTGCCTGTATGGAGCGGCCTCGTTTATTAAACTGCGCAAAAATGAGATTACGGATTAGATTAATCGACTAAATGCATCACATATTTTCAAATGCATTTAATCGTATTCAGCCTACCCATATGGAAAAGAAATGCATTTTGAAAAGCATTTCAAGAAATTGAGATATAAATGTATTTCATAATGTATTTGCAATGTATTTCAAAATGCATTTGAAATACATTTCTTCTGCATGTGGAGATTGCGGATTAGATTAATCGTCTAAATGCATCACATATTTTCAAATTCATTTAATCGTATGAAATGGAGGAAATGCTCACATTCAGCCAACCCATATGGAAAAGAAATGCATTTTGAAAAGCATTTCAAGAAATTGAGATATAAATGTATTTCATAATGTATTTGC
>JAQFYZ010000831.1:0-32206 GCA_034695085.1 Cylindroiulus punctatus
CTACCTGTAGTTGCAAGGTACAATTGTCCAGACATTCTGTGGAGCTTTTTGAAAAAAGTTCTAATTTTTGTGCTAGGGCAATGTACTTGTTGAGTGTGGTTTCTCTATCAACAAAGACTTGTCGTGTCCCTTAATGCTCAGTGGCAGTTAGTGTATGATGGTATTCAGGCTATGGGTGTAATTTCTAAGGTTCAGGATATTCCCAAAACTATGACTCTTAGGGTCAGAAATTCAAGAGCTATGTATGAAGAATCATTGCAAAAGGAAAAATGATGTGAGGATGTCAGTAAAAGGCGTCTTACTGAAGAAGTTGAGTTTGCAGCTTAAAAAAACTGAAGGTGTTGGCTAAGAAGCAAAAAGAGCTTGATGATTTTGAATAGCAACTTGCTCTTTTCTCAAAATATCATTTATTTGTTTTTCCTCCATATGTTGTTATTGGACATTTGTCCAAAAGAGAGCTAAGTTGCCTGTGTAACATGCAGCAGTTATGTTGAGTTTGATAAGCTTAATGCTGTTTTTCGTATTGTTTGAAAATTGCTTGATAAAAATTGAAAACAGAACTTTATACATTTGATTATGACGAAAAATGTGTATGCATTATTGCGCAATTTTGGTCAGGGAAATTTTTGGATTTAGTCAGGGAAAGTCAGGGAACTTTGAAATGGAAATTTTGTGGCCACCCTGATCATTGACTTTTGGGTGAAAATCCATCATTTTTCATCCAGTTTTACGTTCAGTTTCAGTTATTGCTAAAATTGAAAATCCATCATTTTTCATCCAGTTTTGCGTTCAGTTTCAGTTAGAGCTAAAATTCATTCAACAACTGGACCCATGTACAGTTTCACAGCCCTCACTGCCATCCAATCAGAACCGTTTCCCGGTTTTTTGACCTTTCACCCATCATGTCTTCATTTCCAGACACCCCCCTCCCCATATTGACGTCGCAATTGGCTAAAATATGTTCCAACTTTTTGTGAAAATTAGATCAGAAATGATGAACTTTAGATCTAAAAATAATATTAAGGCGATTAATGTGTAGGCCAAGTTTTTTTATTATTTTTTTTATTGCAAAACTGGATCACAATGCTGAATTTCCACCCAAAAGCCAATGAATTTGTTGGTCATATCCCCGACCACACCACCAACTTCCATTATCATTTGGCAGCATTTAGCTGCTGCACCCCAAAAATATATTCGACCACTTTTATCTTGTTATGTAATTTATTTATTTGGAGACTGTTCCAGTTGAAATGCTTCCAAACTTTGCAAGGCTAGATGAAAACAACAGCAATGAACTCTAAACTTCACGCACCCTCTTTTTTGGCCCCTGTTTAGCTGCGAAGTTGTAAAACGAACTCTTTTCTCTAAACTTTATTCGTTTTATTCAAGTGAAATTAAAATTGGCGGATTATTACAGTATCCCAATGACCTCCGCTGTTCCCATTTCCAACTAAAAACAATTTTCCGGTGTCCTCATTAATCGAACTGCTGCTTTAAGTGCTTTTAGGATGCCTATGATTAGAGCTGTGTTCTTACAAGGCGATGTTGGCTCAGCTCTGTTTCAGTTATTTTTAAACCAACTCACAGACTGCACCGGATGCAATACTACGATGAGGATTATGTTAAAAGAGGGATTTTAAGGGGACTGACTATTACAGACCGTCTGAGAATTTTCATTGAAAATTTTTATTGTTTTGTATTTGTATGGAAAAATTTGAACATCCGGAACTTTGAACTTAGTTTCTAATATTAGCGAGCATGCCAGAATTATGCTGACAAAACGCTAATCTTAGAATACGTGTTATACCATTTGATTTTTGCGTATGCGATTCCATTAATAACAAGTAGAGAAACCAAGAGGAGAAAAATCGATGGCGAGGACAAGTAAAATTCATACGCTTTCAGACAGGCATGACTTTACAAATAATAATTTAAATGTTATTTTATACGCGCTGCCCCTATTTGGCAGGCAATCACGCACAGCATGGGTGTTAGTATTGTTTGCGAAGTCTTACCCCTACCATTGCATCTCAATCCAAAGAATTTTCAGTAGGTTACATGAGAGAGGTTATGTGATGCCCTCCAATATAGTTTTTGAATATATTTTAATATGATTACCAATTTGCATAACTATATTAATAGATGACTTCGTTTTCATGGACACGTTCATCTACACATGTCTTGGTTGTAAACCTGCTTTACCTACCTTGACTTGAGCAAACCTGAACTCAAGTCAATACAGATAAAACGGGTTTACATTGCGTAACTTACTTAGATTAACGTACACCGTGTACGTTGTAAATGTAAC
This sequence comes from Cylindroiulus punctatus, assembly GCA_034695085.1. NCBI lineage: Eukaryota > Metazoa > Arthropoda > Diplopoda > Julida > Julidae > Cylindroiulus > Cylindroiulus punctatus. The sequence goes on from JAQFYZ010000831.1 coordinate 2,309, forward strand.
CATAGGTACATAGCGCATGATTTGCATGAAACACAGCTCACATGTCTTCAGGAAGTTCCAAATGAAAAATAATATTTAAAACAAATTTTGGTTTTTTAACTTCCACGGTTTGTCGCGATTGGTACATGTATGGAAGATGTTCAGTATTGTGCATCAGGATTATTTTTATGGCTTTGAAAGTCTTCAATTTCAAGCACCTGTAGAGTTTTTGTACTCGTGCGGTTGGTGCTGTTGCCCTCTTACCTTTATACTGGTTTTCCACTGAAATTTGCTTGGATACATGTTGAACTTGTAACAGCAATTTGACTCTTTCGATCGGGGCAACGGTGGTCTTTGAGATTGCGGCGGCTATTCCTCCAGCCACAAAATCCTTCATAAACGAAACGAAGTCGATGGGCATCTTGGCGGATCGAGTCTTTCAGTGGGGCTTTTTACAACTGCACAACTTCTTCAGCAACTGGCGGCGTGCAACCAAGTGGCCACGGACTGCGTTTGCTTCAGGAGTTTTACTCGGATGATGTCACGGATGACGCTCGCTATAGTCACGTGAATCCTATTTTGTCTTCCTTTTACGCAAGTTGCCGCTAGGAAATGATCGTTACACATACCAGCCGTGAAAATTATGCCAACGCTCACGTGGCAACTTTTTTTAAAATTCAAACTGTGAAAATGATCAACTTTTCTATGCAGTATTGAAAATTGTTTTGCATGTATAGGGTGGGATGCGAAAAAGAGGGGGTGGAGGTAAGCCAAATGCTGAGAAATGATGCATCATTAAATTTTGAATAATTCAAATTCACAATTTTTGATTTACATATGGCTTCGCCTATGGCTATTTTTACCATTCCATGTAGTTTATCATTCTTATTTGCAAAAATGCTACATATGCATTTATTTTCAAAAACTTTGCATCAGTGTGTGCAGATCAGGATTCGCTGCGATTCAGGTTTATTTTTTATCGTATTTACGTACGCTTCTATAAGGTTTCATGTTCTCGAATGTTGGTATTTCGGGAATCATTGGACGACTTACATACAGTATGATTGAGATGAGAGTTCATTAAGTATGCGCTGTACTATGCATTTATTAGATTGCGCATTACCCGAAATACTGATATTTGAAAAATTAAAATCCTGATTATAGTACTGTTAAATATGGCAACAATGAAAGCTGTATCGCAGCAGATCCTGATATACGCAATAACCGACATTATCTTTTTACCTTTATCTAAATTGGCTTTTGGGTCAAAAATCCATCGCTTGTGACATTATTTAATGAAAATGTCCTTCAATTGGTTTTTACGGGATTGTTAACATGAAGAAAACCTCATCACACGCTGAGAAAAGGGCTTGACCAGGAGGATGATTGCTGACACGTAAGTAGGAGAAGGATGTGAATTGTTTTCTCCTCCCTCATCACTTTAATTTAGCGATGACAACTTTGCCAAGCTTGATATACATGTACATGCAATGTAGCGGTTCGTTACTTGGGAAAATTTTGAAAAATCCATTATCATACAAGTTTGTCAAAAAGAAAAACAACCACAGCGGACGGGAGAAAATACACAATTTAAACGTAAAAGTTGTCACGTTATTATCGTGTTATTACAAAGTACACGTAACGGATGAAGATATCATCGTAGAGAATCACATTGAGAATTTCAAATGTCCCGCTTCTTAATTCAGGTTAGGAGCAGGAAAACTAACGGCGCTTGTACGAGTATCTCTCCTCTGAAACAATCTCTGTCAGCTGTCTGAAATCAATAGATGATGATGCACGTGATGTTATAAATTTGTATCGAAAATTTGGTTCACAAAGTTATTTCAGCGAATTAAATGTCAACGTACGTTAGCATACCATCAGGGACTCAGTCTGGGCTGCCGGCACTATTCAACCATTTAAGGTTTGTTTATCTCTTACATATATGTAAGTTTATATTATAGAGACTTATGGAATGAATTACCAGTATTGTGGAAATGTTATTTTGGAAAACACTTGCGCCACTCTCAATTGACTCCTAAGTTCCTAACCTAACATACATGTACCTGTATATACTGTTGCCTTTTTTCGTTAGGCATTACCCACATGAACGTCTTCAGAAGTTTTATGATGCATTCATGAAGACATCTGGCTCTTTGGAATCCTTAAGAAAGCTACACAGAATATTGCATTGCAACCACAGTCGTTTGTAAATATTTTTTGTATTAGTACGTGTTTATTTGATAGTATTAATTGTTTCTAATCTAGTTTTCTATAGACTTCCAGAAGAAGTTGTTTTAGCCCTGGTCTCTACATTGTGCGATTGCTCGCTTCCATCTACTGTCCATTGCCTTTGCATTCATATTCTGCTAGAAAGTTTTCCAAATGCTTCTTTAAGTCTTCAAGATATTGCACAAATCCCATTTGCCTTGCCCAATTTAAAAACACTGGAATTGCTTTTGTCCTCCAAGGTAACAGAATGTATTTATCATGTTATTTATCAACTTGAGCAGTTTAATTGCATTCCTTTTTATTCCTGTTACATTTAAGCACAAAGATCATGGGTTAATTGAAAATGAGAAATTTATGAAAAAAATAATACAGTAAGCTTAAATGGCTTGATGTTTGAGAAAAATAACCTTGTGTATCTCCATAATGAACAATGTTGATGAGCTACTCATTCTAGCCAGATCACTTTAAAAGAAGAAACAATTGACAATAAATTACAAGCTTTGAGGATCTTAGCTCAAAGTAACTTTTGTTTATCTGATGGTATGTGAACTCCTCATTTTTTTATGAATATTCGCATTTCGATCTGACTAGAATCTTATTCCAATGTTGATTCCTTGCAGAAGATACCGAAGGTTTGGCACAGCATCTAAGGATGTTTCTTTGTTCCAAAGTTTCCACTGCTTCAATGCCATCTCGTAAAGCTGAACAGTTTAAAGGAATTACTGAAGTTGATGGTGTTCCAGCATTGCAATTCACCACAGTTCTTAATCTCGGTAAATAAAACCAAAACATTTTATTATAATAATGGAACAATGAAGTAGAAGGCTTATTGTCGAATTTCTTATTGCTACTTTATGATGTAAGCTGTAAAATTCTTAGTGATACTACCATTTTTTGTTTACTTTGTATAGTGAATGCCCCTTGCCAAGGTCACCAACTAAATGTCCAAACTTTTTCAATTCTTCATCAAGTATGGAAGCTCTTATTCAACAAGCCAACTGAATCTTCTGCATTCAAGTCTGTGTTACAAACGAAAACTGTAGATTACTGTCTACGCATTATTGAGCAGGCTGAAAAAAGACCTCTGGTTCCTATGGATTTAAATTTCCAGCAAGCAGTATGACAATGACCCTAAATGATTATGAAATATATTATATTTCATTCTGATTCTCAGAATGATTTACAAATAGGTACATAATTACAATTTGATTAGTTTAAATAGTTTTTTTTTGCAGGCTCTAATTGAAGCCCTTCATCTGTTGCATGATGTTTGTAAAGTGGATGCAACACCCATTATTCGAATCTTTCCAATCATTCGACGGATTCATGATCAAGCTAATTCACTGGAACTAGCTCTACCAGCCCTGCAGTTTTTAATTGATTATGGTGCGTTTGTTGCCTTACTTCAAGCAAAAGTTTTAAACCTAGTTGAGTGCTTAATTTTTCCACGACAGGCCAACACATCGCTTATGACCCTGTACATGAGTTGGAAGTATTATTTGACACACGCATTAACCATGCATGCAAAAATCTCTGCTCCTCTTGTGAAGCAGTTTACTTCCTTACCGTAAATCTGGAAAAGTTTCATTTAATGACATCACAACCTCTACAGCAATGGTTTCCAAACATTTTTAAGGCAAGTTTATAAATTCATACTTTTTGTCTAATGAATTCTATTTTCAGTGGTGACACAACTCAATTGTCATTTTCCGATCTTATCTTCCAACCTCATGATTCCTGCATGATTGGCAGGTGTGTCACTTCTGCAACAAAGGTTCTCTATTACAAAACGATTTAAGAACTTGTTTTACCTGTAAATCAGAACTTCTTTTTTGAGTTGCGTAACTGCTGAAATGGGGTGCAGTATGTAATTATAAAATATTATATTTATGATAGTAAGACGTTGTACATGCTGGATTTTATAGAAGTTTGTTAAAACATTATTTTCCTTAGTTGTTAGCTTGGTTCCCCATCACATTTGCCACCGAATTCATGGAGTTTTTGCCAGTGTTCATGAGTCCTTCAACTGCTGTCGAGGTATCTTGTTGTTAATTATGTCAATATGATTTCGATAGTATCTTCTGAATGGTTCGTGTTTTAGGTTTTGCATTGTCTCCTCGATCTTCCTTGTCTAACTGCTGCGATGGTTTGCACAATGGATGAAGCAAGAATGATTCCTCCAAAATTATTTCAGAATTTAAATGCCAGTACTTCCAAAGTTTTATTAAATTTTGCCTTACGAAAGAAAAGTGGGAGTGGAGAAACTTTGGATCAGTAAGATTCCCAAAATTTTGAACTTTTTTTTATTGTAATCTATTTTCTCTGTAATCAAGATTAATTCAATTTGATGATTGAAATATTTTTGTTTGCTTATGTTTCAGACTTGATCATTTACATAGTTTGCTTCAAGATCTGCAGAGTCACAATCGAGTTAGAGCTATTGCTAATATAGTAATACCCCTATTAGAGTATGTTACCTTTCCAATTACATATATGTATATTGCTTCTTTTCATACTTGAGTTAAAATATTTAAATTTTTCCATTGCATCTAACAATGCAGTTTTCTTGTTGCAGAATTTACTTCGAAGTCATCTCTGACTGTGCAAATGTGGAATTATCAACTCTTTTGTTACCAGTGTTGTTAGAAAGTGCCAATAATCTTTTTCCCGTGCATGGACTTGACGAAAGTGTACAAAGAATATTTGCTAGGGAGACACTGAATCTGCTTAAACGATGTCCTTTCCTAGTGGGCAAGGCAAACCAGGAAATTGGGAATTTTATATGTACTGCTAAGGATCCTTCTAAAGAACTTTGCACGAATTTGGTGTGTATTTTTGGTTATAGAGTCAGCCTTGCAACCATACTTTGTTTTTAAGAATATCTTGTTTTCACCCTAGATTTGGAGCATTGGACAATATACGTCGTTTGCTAATTGTTCTGAAGCAACCATGGATTTGATAAGAAATTATTATGACATCCTGGAGTGTGTCGCATATGAACATCTAACTAATCTTTTGCCCAGAACAGCTTCTATCATCGTTGCATCAATGGTTAAGGTATATGTTAAGTTCTTTTAATTTAAATTGCTTATATATCATGTAGATTTTCATGTTCATTTACTTTCGCATTAGTTAGATCATTCAGCTCTTTTTTCGATAGTATCAAATATTATAATGTTGCATTTGCTACTGAAGTATGCAGTTAATTCATTGTGTTAATTCATTTGGGAAACTGTGATGGCAATTTTGGAGAGTATACTATAATAAGGATAAGTGTATTTTCTTATTTTTTTATAGGGTTATATTTTTCTTTGAATTTAATGCAAATTAGAATATATATAATGGCCATGATCGAGGTTCCTAGTTTTTGCGTTGCTGACGTTCAGTCCCAGAAATCAAGTTGATATTGACCTTGCGCATAAGTTACATGTTTATCACGTTGACGTTTCAGCTTGCAAGTCGATGTCAGGATCTTGTCCCGAGAGTATTGCTGTGCTTGAGTAAAGTCAATCAGTTTTCAAAGCAGTCAGATAGCCAGGAATGGAAGGCAGTCTCATTACGTTTAGAAGAATTTGTTGCATTGCTAAATGAACCCAAGTAACTAGTTTTTTTAATAAATTTATTTTATACAAATGAAAGGGCTTTCAGGCTGCAAACTTTACCGCCCAATTTTTACTGTATTGACACATAGACCTGCATTTTTTTAAAGTGCTTCATTCATTCATAGAGTGATAGTTTCAATAAGTTTCCCACCTCCAGATAATTTATTCTACTGTGCTTGGGACAATGGTTAAATATTATGAGTGAAAATGTATTATATAAAACAAATTTTAATCAAGTAGCAGCCCTGTGAACTAAAACTATTAATCTTAGTTTAACATTACAAAATATAATGGTTTTTATGTTACAGTGTTGCAGCCACCACACTTACACCTTCTCAGGAATCCCTTACTGGCAGGTATTTAATTTTTAAAGTCAATAACGTATTTTTAAAATGTACTAGAGAATATTGCAAGTTTAAATGCTATGTCATAATTTTATCTCATTTCAATGAATTGAAGATGTCATCGTGATAACACCACTTTACCTGTGCTGTGGAGGGCTGCCTCTGTTCTTGTACATGCTTCATCAACAATACAATAACTTAGAGGCCTTTCATCCTTCCAAATGGTTGAATTGGGATATGCCATTTCAAACTCTTGGATATTTCCAGAGACAAGCCACAAAAAAAGCATGTTTAGTTTTTTTTACTGAAAACTGTTTTCAAAACAAAAACATTGGATGGGAGGTCAATGTGTTCACTCAAAATAATGTATGCATATTAGAAATTTCTAATGATGTTTTCAATTTTTAATTTGGGGCATGCTAATCTTCTATTGCAATTTGTAAAATACTGTGTTAGAAAACAATGAGTACGAATTATGTCCATTATGGACAGATTGTAATCTATTGGGATTCCAAATAAAAAAGAAGACAATGAATAAAATAATAAATGATGATAATATAGATAAAAAAAGAGGATAGAAGCACAAACTTGTACAGCCTGCACATTTGCAAAACCCCTTTCCAGGTGTAGTGTGAATTTATTTTCACACTATTGTGTGAAACGTCTTCATGTTCTTAACCTTTAGCAATAATTATAGCATTAGTGTTAACATAAGTCATCGACCTTCAAGTTCCCTTTCAGTTGAAAGAAGTTCAGTTTAGAAAGGGATCTTTATCAAGATCTATCAGAATTTGGCTTCTCTGGTCAATGCTTATTATCTAAAGTAAATAGTATCAATAATAATTGTTACCCAACATGTTTTTTAATTTGATGCTTGTGATTGTCGCAGTGTTTTTACAAATAATATCAGTGATGAAAGCAGAGATTTTTACTAGCACATTTGAACTGGAGAAGATCATCCAAAAACAAAGATTTTTTCTAAGGGAAGCACTTCATGAGCAAGCCAAAGACAGTTTGGACAGGTGAGTTTGCAGTTCAATCCGTGAAATTAAATCAACTGTTTTTGTAAACCTTGTAAGCTATATGAATGTTTTCGGCTTTTTTTTCAGAAACAACTTTTGTTATTCAGATTTTTTTCTTGGAAGCAAGCAACCAGCAAAAACAATGGCAGAGCACCCAATTTTAGCTTTTCAATTCATTAAATGTCATCTCCAACTGAATAATTCTGGTATTGCTTTTTACGATAGTGCTATATTACACGTATATTTAGTGTCAAGTGGGCGTCCTATTCAACAATTTTTTGATTAGTTTTTAGTGAAGAGGACCTGAAAGGAGCTGCAATGTCAATTGTTCGATTACAGGATACTTATGACTTGAACATCCACGATATCTTAGAGGGAAAAATTATGCACTTTCACTCTAATGTCAACTTGACAGGTAAATAATCGCAATCTTGAATTACAAATCGTTAATTATTAATTCGGATATTTACTTCTGTGTAATTCTAGTTCGTGACTGTTTGCTAATTGCCAAGCAAGCATTTTTTAACATGCAGTTAGAAAGTGCAACCCATTGGATGTCCCATTGTTTGCATCTGAGAAATTCTCTTACGTGGGAACAATTGATGGCAACCACCCCTACTCATGAGCATATTGAAGAATTCCAACGTTCTTTGGCATGGATTGTGAGTTTTTATTGGTTAATTATTGAAACAAATATGATAATCGTTAATTATTAACTTTGCCTAACTCTGCAATACTAGAATGACTTGATTAAAGGAAAGCGATCACCTGATGTTTTGCAAAGTATTCTGAAGATCTTTCCGGAATTTAGTGAAGCAGCACTTCAAATAATAACAGGTAAATAGGTAGATTAGGCAGTGCCTGATATGCTTTTTTACATATAATGCAGAATTTTATTATAAATGATTTTTATTCATTTCTTGCATATGTCATTTCTGCTGGTTTAGAAGACAAGCCTGCTGCAGAATTCAAGAAGCAGCTTTTAAATAATGCACGTAACTTATGCCAAGGATTGTTACCATTTTCGGTAAGTATTTAAAATGTTCTTTATTGTTACATTATCAAAAATTTACCATTGTAAATATAGACTTGTTTTATTTAGCAACAGAAATCTCAGAACAGATGCTTCTACAAACGCCACCGTCTTTCTTATGCCCCATTTCTAGTCGAATTACTTCACAACGATCCTGAAATCATGGTTTATCACAAAGTGATATCAAATAGGGAAATAATTTTTTTGAAAAAGGAGGCATTCCCAAAGGTAAATAATTAATTTTACTAGATAGACCTATCTTTATTTGTGCTAAATTTGATTTTTTTTGTTCAATTTTTCTTCCATTTCCAGCTTGAAACCACAAAAACTCATCGGTCAGACGATCTTCAAATACAAAGTAATTCAGGACGAATTGGAAAAATGGCTTGGCTATCAAAATATAATTATAAAATAGTTCAACAAATAAACCAAAGAGTAGAGATCATAACAGGATTGAGTGCAGAAAGTGCCGAAGATTTGCAGGTGATTCAATAATATTAAAAACAACAACTTTTTTTAATCATTGTAATTCTTGCTTGGCATTTTAGGTCCTAAATTATGGCATTGGGGGTCATTATGAAATCCATGTAGATTTCTTTGATAGCACAAAGGTAAGGAGCGATAGTAGCTTACAAACCACCTCAATTGAATAGATAATTACGATGCTCCTTTTATTTGTAACTTTCAGAAGAATATACATTTGCCAACTGGAGATCGGACAGCTACAGTGTTATTTTATGTAATAAGAATTTTTTGCAATACATTACAAGGCATATTTTAAAATGTCTTTTAAATTTAAAATCTAGATGAATTAAAAAAAAATTGAATTCGTTTCTGGATATTATTAGAAGAAATAATCTTATTCCTTTTACTTTTATTTTAGATTAATAACGTACGTTATGGTGGTATCACCGTATTTCCTGAAATTGGCATTTCAGTAGTGCCTACTAAGGTTGGCGAAACTTCAGGTTTTAATTGCGCTCGACCTCGCCTTGTCACTAAAATCTGCATAAATCTTTTCAGGGATCAGCTTTAGTGTGGTATAATTTGCATAAAGATGGTACTGGCGACTACCGTACATTGCACGCAGCATGTCCTGTCATAATTGGAAGCAAATGGGGTGAGCTGTTAACTTATTTCATTTTATAATTGGCCCCAATGTTTGTTTATTGAAATGGTTTTTATACCGCCTTTGCAGTGGCCAATGTTTGGTTGCATGAAAAGGGCCAACACCTATATCATTTCACACCAGCATAATTTCTGAAGTTTAGTCATTTTTTTAATTCATTGCACATAATATTTTTATTTTATCCATAATAAATAAAACGAAGTCTGTCAGTGTCTTTTGGTACGTTTTTAATCACCTTATTGTGGAACAGAATTTTATAATGTCAATCTGCATATCAAGATCTGCAGAATTGTGATGCTTGATGCTGTGCCTATTTCTCTTTTTTGTGTTTCCTATGTTTCTTCCTTTCCAATCCATTTGTGTCCAGATCCTTGGACATATTTCTGTTACTTATATCAACTGGTGATGAGTTACTCTCAATCATGGAGCCTCCATCGGATTCTTTGTCTAAATGTGTATTTTTTTTTGATTTTTTCTTGTGGAAACTGGATTCCTTCTCAACATCGCCATCTTCAGTCAAACTTTCTTTCCTTTTAGATTTCTTTGCTTTGCGAACTGGTGACAATATCTCCTCTTTTATCTTGACAGCATTTTTGTAATTTTCATTGAAACTATCATCACAGTTCTTTTCCATTTTAGTTCTTTTTGCCGTTTTCATCACTTTGTCACATTCGTCTTCTGAACTTGCATGACGCTTCGTGTGCTTTCTCTTTTCTTTATTAAAGGCTGGTAACTCGTTTGTGATCTGGCTTATGCTATTAGAGCTTTCAGCTAAACTTTCTTTGTGTTTAGCCTTCTTTGATTTCTTCTTCTGTTTGCTTTCATCATCCGATATTGCAATATGCTTGCGTTTCTTGAGTCTATGGGTCTCTATGGGATGGTCTGAAAATCAGCAAATAACGAAAAAAAAGACAATTACGCTGTGAGAATGTGTTGGTAGCATTATAAAAAACGTACTGCACTAAGCAACCACCTACCAGCTCCAAATGGCACATAGTGTGAATGAACATCCTTCGGAAATGGCATTTTATGTGTTGCCACAGGTGGGCACTGGATATCCAACGATGCATTTAACTTTTCAATGGATAAGTAACCAGAAATCCTTGTACTACCTAATTTTTGTTTGCCAAAGACAGTAGCGAGATATTATTACATACACAGTTTGTACACCTTAGCCTGGATTAGTAATATATATTGCCCTGCATTACTTACAAGGCCTCAGTTTTCCTTGGTCGTAGTCAGGAATCATCAACACATGGTCTTTCATCTAAAGAATTAACACATCTTTAGTTGTTTGTCGGACTGCCGCAAAAGTATACTGACAGCTCAAAGTTTTACCTGAGTTTGGACACTGCAGCTGTGAACGATCTCATATTTAGGTGATGTATCATTCTAAAAAATAAAGGTCTGGATCAAGTTGGATTAGAAAATCGCAAATATATCTGAGACAACAAACGTCACACAGCAGACCAGGCCTATTGTGCATGGATCTTGTACCTCACATTTGCACCGACTTTTTCCGTCCAACTTTAGCTTCTGCCCATTGAGAGCCTTTAGATCAGTCTGGAAAAGATCCATAATTAAAATTAGAATCACACGGTACATATTCCTAATTGCAATGCAAATTTCATAGAATTACCTACTCTTATGGGTGCCTTTATGAGCCATACTTCAGCATCATTTTTACTAAGTTCATCTAATATTTCACATATGTAGTCGCTTCCATCCGCATACTGAACTTCTGTAAATCCTGATGGCAACCTGCAATAAATAGAAGACCGATAATGCCAAAGTCTGTCCACTATCTGGGATTCTTGCGTGGAAAACACAGGGCCGCCAAACACAGTGAAGGAGAAACCAAGTTAAGGTATAGTAGTGTATCAAATATAATGTCTACCTAAAATTGTCCATATTGTATTAGTCGTTCCTGGCATGTACATGTACCAAGGGCCTGACCACGTGAGTCGTGGTACTCCTGAAATATACTTTCCACCAGATGGCGTTGCATAGCGTAACGTACATGTGCTATGATGACAGATTGAGCAGGGAAAAGAAAGTTTGACTGGTTTTGTACGAATATGTTTGTTCTTCGGTATTTACTAGTTGATAAAGAAGGCTAAGCGGTTTAGCCGCAGTTTATTCTTGGAAAATGCGGTGGCCACAATGGTCTAGTTTACGCTGAAACAGCGCTACATGTAGACCTAGCTTGCATAATTGAAATTATGTATAAACTGGTCCAGAAGCGAACATATGACTTCTGTAGCCATAAATATGCCGCACCGGTTTGCTACATTGGACTGCTGGTCATTGTTTTATCGGCATTGCAGTTTGGCGAGGTTGGTGGAAGAAATATGAGAGTGACGGGAATTTCCCATTCTGGGTTGCATGCATGCATGCACTGATATGAAATTGACAAATGGCTATACATTGTATATTCCGTAAATACATGCATGTCAGTGATGCATGTATATGCATTTGTATACCTTGCAGACATTTTTCGAATGGAGTAAAGAAAAGTATTCAGGAGTGTTCTCATCTTACAGTGACAACATACGGGAAAAATCACTGCGATCTCAGTAAGTTTTTTTATGTAATATTGAAGCCACTCTTGCGTGGTTTCTGTGACAGCCACAACTCTTTCTGGGAGCACTTTTCACTACATTTTTTAACGGAATGTGTTATGGAGCAACAAATCAATTATATATATAGCTTCATTCTCTTGCAGTTCTAAGATACGGTTTCGGTGCCAGTAATGCTAGAGGAATAATGTAATGGCACCCACATTAATTGCATGACTTGGTTAGAGGGTGAAGTTTAGTGATGAAGGAGTCATGGCCTGGGGCTGCCTTCTCCGGGGTCACTTTTGCAGCAAACATGACAACAATCTCAATCTGGAGTAGAAAAACTTGACAGGGTTTCACAGATCGAGTCTTGATATAAACCCAATTACTCTATGGAATGAATTGTAATACTGACTACGAACCACAGCAAAATGCCTAAAATCAGTGACTGGCCTTGCAGCTGATTTGTTGTGTGAATGGAGAGATTATTCCTGAAACTCCACTTCAAAATCTAGTGCAGTCTTTACAGAAGAGTTGTATTTGTCACTGAAGCAAAGGGTAGGCCAACACCTTACTCAATAGAGGAATTAATAACCATACACTGTAGATGTACAGGTGTCCAAACAATTATTGGTATAAAATATAGGCCTATATAGGCACATAGTGATTTGCTGGCTGTTAAAATGGCCTCAATGAAGATCGATATTTCACTGCATATTAAAATCATGTATCTCTGCAAATTTCAAGAAATATTGCTGTGACTCATGTTACTTGTTCTCTTGGATTTAGTTTATTTGAAAGAATTGCTATCATTGTAGGCTTTGTCAGTACATTCCTATTGATGCTGTGTATACTTGGGTGAATGGCTCAGATCCCAAATTAATCGAGGATTTAGCTGCATTCCGCAGTCAGGTAGAATCCAATGAAAATTACGTAATTGATCATAAAAGGTGAGTCGTTTGAAAATAATGATTTTTTGAATACGTATTATACCAAATGCAACATCTGATTATTCCTTGTATTTTTTACTTTAATATAGTCGACCATGCCCGTTTAGACCTTGTCTTGACTCCCACCTAATTATCATTCATCCACCTTTACCTGCATCACTATCGCCAGCTGACCTTGGCAAGATCAATCTTTGTTTTCGCTCATCTACCAAAATCATGACCAAACATTCTTTTGGGAAGCCACATAGAAATGTTTCCGTTGTTGTACTAGATAGTATTGGCTCAGGTAAGAAGCTGGTCCTTACTTAATGAAGCTAGGTCAATGCTTGTGTATATGCCATGTTTGAATATGCAGATAAAAAATTTTTAGCATATGTAATGATTGGTATTTCTAATTGCCCACTTTTTTTATATATTTAGCTGAAAAATGTGCAGAGAAGGGTTTCATTTTATTACATGGAGTCAATCACACCATCAAACAAGGGTACCTCACTAATGATTGGTCAGCCAAAGATACAATTTTGCTGGAAGATACACTTATTTTAGCTGGCATTCCTTTAAGCCTGACTGAAGAACAGATTCTGGAGAAAATGCCAAAAAAAATACAGCCTTTGGTTTCAAAGGTAAGTTATCAGTTCTGTGAATCTTAGATGGCGGATAAAATAAGAGCTTATTAGTTCTGTCTATAGACCATTCGATTTTTGACAACGAGACAAAATAAAATTGTAGATTCTTCTTCATCGGGATGTTGGAATTGCTGTCATCATTGCAACACACATGATGGCTTTAGAATCCATTTTGCAGTTGGAGGGGAACTTTACTTTTGGTTACCGGAATCCCACTTTTAGCGTAGCAAAGTTGGTGCTAGATTATCCTCGTAATCGACTGAATGAGGACTTGGGACGCAGTAGATTTGAAGATAATGAGGTGAACAATTAAAGTTTATTTGTTTACAATTCTACAACCACGTACTTTGAAAATGTCATAAATCAAATTATAAAATTCAGATGTTACTTTTATTACACCTAATAGGAATTACGCTATTCACTTAGATCTCTTGAAAAGAATGCACCCTGGATCCGTCACATTTACCTTGTCACAAGTGGCCAAATACCCTACTGGCTGAATCTGGATAACCCTCGAATCACTCTAGTGTCTCATAAGGTATTGATTAATTGTAAATTAAGACAAAAGCTGTCACTGATTATCATGGCTCAAATTTTCCAACTCATGGGAATTGGTCGTGACACCAATGACTGAAATACCACGACTTTTCGTTTGTTATTGAAGGAAATATTCCCTGATCAAACACATCTTCCCACATTCAGCAGTCCTGCTATCGAGACTCATCTGCATAGGATTCCTGGTTTGTCCCAGAAGTTTCTCTACCTCAACGATGATGTCATGTTTGGCAAAGAGGTGTGGCCTGAAGACTTTTACAGCCATGCAAGAGGACAGAAAATTTACCTAGCTTGGTCAGTGCCAGATTGTCATGATGGCTGCCCTTCTAGCTGGATTAGCGATGGCTATTGTGACAAAGGATGCAATAATACTGAATGTCAGTGGGATGGCGGAGATTGCTTAGGTGGCACCATTGCCCCTGCTCCGGATCAAGACCTTGATTCATGGCAAGATGAGCTTGAGCGATGTATGTATCGGTACTATTTATTACCATATCAGCCCAATTCGGTAAAGCTTACTACTAGTCATGATTCTTATTTTGCCCACATTAGTGTATTGCCAACCAAACTGTGCAACAATGTGGATTGCTGACAAATATTGTGATGTGGTGAGCATACAGTCCATTTAAATTGCTAGTGCCACATCACTAAAATATATAAACAAGTACAGAAATAACAGTCATATCTTGTGGTTTAATTTCAGTCATGCAACACTAAAGAATGTGCTTTCGATGGTGGTGATTGTGGCGTTTCAGAATATCCCCAAATGTTTTCATTTGATTTGGAAGATCACACAGACACTTACCATCTTCCAATAGGTAAGTACAGATCAAAGGATCTGTTTACAAATATAGCATTCCTATTTTATACAAGATTTCCAAGAATGAATGGTGCAGTATTGAAAGAAGCAAGTAATAGGAAAAAAAGTGAATACCCTTTCAGTTATGTAATTTGACAACACACAGATTTTACACAGAATCAATACATTCCAATCAAGGAATCAATACAAGACATTTCATCGCAAATGTCCAATGGCATGGCATGTCATATCAAAAATCAATTTCAGTTCACACGTGATAGAAAATATCTGCCATAATGCTTGCAAGTGCCACAATGTGTTGTAGTCATTACAGAACAGCACTCGCTATTCTGCTCACATTCTGATAAAGTTTGTTCCATGTTATTCATATTTGTAAACCATGTATTGAAAATAGTTTTCCCTTTAATTTGACTCGTATATGCCATTAGTGGCTTCAAGGAAAATAGATGGTTGTTCCTATACCATAGTCGATTCCTCTTTTATCCCGTAACTCGGCCACATTGCAAATGAGAGGAAGCACTAAACACTAAGGGAATGTCCCTTATGCCTACAAATAGTATTAAGTTTTTGGTATTTGCCCTCGATAAAGTGATATATCAATGTTTTGAGGATGGTTATGCTTGAAAGAGTAAATTGGTTCATTTCTTTTGCTTGATTTAGTATAGTATGTGTCAACTTGTTGTTTTCATTGTTTAATTTGCAGGTGTTTGTCAAGCATATTTTAACCTATCAAATTTTTTGGGTAAAGATGGAAGCATAAGCAGTGGGACTTATGAAGTTGAACATGACCTTCTAGCTGTGCGAGCAATAGCCATTAATAAGAAATTCAAAGTATTGACTTTGTTACTTTACGAAGAACACCAGGCTTCCTTAGAAATTACTCTGAGAGGCTTGAGAGAAAATAAAGGCAGCCACGATTTTAAAGTAAGCTGTTACTTTTATTTTATGAAGGAGCCCACTTGAGCTTCAGAATTTGAAGAGTATTTTGACTCCATATGTTATGTACCTCATTATAAACATGTGATATCAAATGAGTGAATTTGTGCTTCTTGTTTTCCAGTTAAAATTTAATGTCACAATGAATACTTTTCCTGACAAATTGACATCAGAACCAAACGATTTTTGGAAGACACAGCATAGAAACAGTCCATCAACTGCTGCAACATCAACCACTGTGACTACCCAAATGAATTTTGAGACATTTTTACCAGAACAGCTTTATCCTCGACTCAGACTGAATGATGAAAGAGAAGAACTGGCTACCTCAGTATATGCATATGCAAATGAAACTGCAATGGAATTGCCCGCCTACCTGCAACATCTGTTAGCTGCAGTTCGGAGGCGACTGTTAAATGGTAAGGAATTTTCAATAAATATCTTTCACCACTGTTTAGTAATACTTTACTTTGTGTTTTTTTAATTCAAAGGGGAACTTACGGAGAAAGGTTATCGTAATGAGAAGGCTTACATCTTACAAGAATACTTCACTAATCTTTCTTTACGAAAAAAGGCGACACCTCAACTTGTTTTACTGCAAGAATTTAGCAGTGTCCGTTGGCCCACTGACAATGGCATGCCTGACAACCGACCAATACAATCTCCCTCAGGGCTAACAGAATCTAATTCCAGTTCAAAAATTACATTGAATGTGTCATTCCTGCAAATTGAGAATCAGAAAAATATATCCCAGCCCATGAGGAGCTTTTTGAAGCGGCGACTCAAGCAGCACATTCTGCTTGGAAATTTATCTCAGGAGGAACCAGTAAGTTGCATGTTTGTGGTATTTATCGATTTTGACATAAACGAATTTTGATTTATTATACATTTGCCTTCTATAAATTTGAAAGTTTGTAAATAATTAACATTCTCTATATTTTTACAAAGTTTACCCGTGGTTTAAAAAAATAGTGTGATGTGTAGCACTGTAGCATGTCCTGACTATATTCGCATTTCTTTCTCTTTTTTTAGGTTGATGTCCCCACTTTTTCTAGTCGTCATCTTCTGGATACTTTTGGGGATTCCTTACGTCATGTTAATCGTCTACTTAATGGTGAATTTGGATTTGAAGCCCGAAAAGTCCCTGCCCACATTGCATACATGTTGGATATTGATGTAATGGTTGCATTACAAGCTAGGTTTCCTGAAGCTTTTCACATCACTTCTTCTCATAAAATTCGTAGTGCAGATGATGTTCAACTAGCATTTGCATATTTCTATTTTCTAATGAGTGAACGAAAGTTATTTGATATAAATGCTATCTTTGAGGCGTATGATACAGACCATTCAGGGTAAGCAAAACTTTTAAAATGTTTATTTTTAAAAACAATTCCTCTCATCATCATCACTATTACATGCGTTAATATTATTAATTACAAAAAATTCATACAAATTTTTGTTAAGGATTTTGTAAATATGAAAGAAATATTTTACAGCACAATGGCCTGATGTCTAGTGTTGGTCTGGTGCTCTAATTCAGTTTTGTTTTCTAGAACCTGGGCCGATCGAGAAATAAGAACTTTACTAACAAGACTTTATGGTGTCCCAGTTATATATGGAAAAGTAAAGCAGTTTGAAGAAATGTTAATTAATTGTTCAGTGCATCTTCCACCTGATTATAGCAACAGTTTGACAGCACCACCACTGGAACATTATTTGGATTCAAACATGGTAATGTATGATTAATGAAAGTAATGTAATTTATGGCAATGTAGTTGTACAAATATATTGCATGTACTGTAAATATATTCTTGTCAATTCATCGGAACAGCCCGTTGTATCAAAAGTACTCGTTCAAAATTGTGGTCCATTAATCGACTTGCTCAAAAGACTTCTGAAGGAGAATAACAAATATGCTTATGAAGTAGTTGGCGAAGAGGAAGTGTCCTTCAAAATGATTCAAACAAACGTCTCCCGAGTGGTTAAGCATCTGGACGATATTAGAGCTAAACCCAAGTGAGTTAATACTTTATTAATTGAGAACTTATGCTTATACGGTAAAAATTGCAGTTGGTCATCTGTACCTGTTCGACACTTTGTTTCATTCCAGAAAATTTATTTGCCTAAATGACAACATTGACCATGAAAATGTAGAAGCTGCGACCATCAAAGCTGTTTTGGTCGATTTTTATGAATCCATGTTTCCAGTACCTTCTCAGTTCGAACTTCCTCCATTTTACCGCAATCGCTTTTTATACGTCCAGGAACTGAACGAGTGGAGGCATTATAGAGATTTTGCCCGTATGTTAACCTATGCAGCCTTGGGCTTTTTGATGTTTTTTGCAGTCACATCATTTTTCCATTCAAAAGTTAGTATTGACTTCATAATTACAATTTGTTATAAAATTGCAAATTATTCAGCATTTAGTTTTTTTTTTGTTCTTAAAAATTTACAGATAATAGCAGTGTGGAAGAGATGTTTTCCAACACGTCGAGGGTTTAAAACAACAAATGTGTAATCGTGCGACATAATATGGAAAATCACTGGTGAAAATTATGAATGATTTCAACCATAAAATTATTGTCTAGTCAGCATTGGCCAATGGATGCCGGTCCCAATACATACATTTTTAACCCAGAAAATCATGTTTCTGGCTTTGAAGCTTATTCAGAGAATTACAATTTGCCTGTAAAATCTCATACTTGTACTATTTTTAGTATAAAAAAAAATCTAAAAAAACCAAGGACATGCAATTTTGTTGTTCGGGGACGTTGAAATAAACGTCCTTGTGCAATTTTTACTATTTGCATATCCCTTTCTTACTGTGTATCGTGATTAGTAATCTTTTCTAGACACCTGCCCATACATGTAGGCTTCCATATGCCCCCACTCTTCTTCAATGATAGATTGATAGTGTCATCGTTTGGAAGCAAATAATCAAACGTAATGCATAAATGCTGAATTTGATGTAATAATAAAACAACTCAAGTTATGATGGGCAAATTTTGTTGTTGCGAAAATTGAACAAAATGCGTAATAATTAAAAATGTTGCGAAACAATTTAAGATTCAATTAATGGACGACCCCCACGAGATCAATAAGTTTTTCATACAAGAACTGTTAGACCAGGTAATTCTAATCAATTATTAGTGCTAATATCGGAGAAATATGAAAATACTTTACCTCAGTATCACATTTATAAATGTTTAACTGGAGAAATCTGATAACATTGCGATATTCATGCATGTATTCTTTACATGATGATAGTCCAGAATCCAGAAGTAGAAGCGCCATATCGCTGATGTAATGCTCGAAAACGAAGTGTAATCACCACGTGAGGAAAAGAACAATAATAGGTTTGCTGTTGCCTGTGAAGCATGCCTTCTGCCTCTGCCAAATTAGAAAAACAAGCCTCTTTAGAGGCTTCGGAGCCACTAAAACAAATATTAAATGTGGTCGAGAAGAAAGTGCGGAACTTGGAAAAGAGGAAGGTAATATCGAAATAAGCTAATTTTAAAGAAGTAGATTTTTTGTGTACTGTAGCGATGATAGAGACACTCCCGTTATTGCTCAACTTGGCAAAGAGCATAGTTTGGTTTCGTTTTTCGGCTTGCTCCATAGTCCCTACACACTTCGGAACGATCGTTATGTAATGTCGAACTACTATCCATTAATTATTGATTGTTCGTAAGCTAGCCATAGAATCGGAAAAAAATGATATTTCTAGAATGTTCCCAATGGTCCTGAGACCCGGGAAGGTGTCATGGCGGCGCTAGTGTTGTTGTCTTACGAAAGTTTCCTAGGTGCGGATGTTTATTACGCATTTCACTTTTTGTCAATTGAAAAGTAAAATTGTACCGGGGATCGAGTCAAGTAGACATTACAGTATTGCTGCATTTATGATTAGTTTAGTTTGCAGCTGAGCTTTAATTTTACGATCAACTGTCATGGCGCATTTATCAGGGTTAAAACGGAATAAGGGTGGGTGGTGTACGATAATCATTTTCGGAAAAAATGTTGAATGCATTTTTCTGTAGGAATTATAATATTATGTGCACTGGCTTAGCGATTTCGGTCTACCGCTATCAGTTTGCAATAATTTTGGGCAGTATGGCGTGCGAGTTTGTGCACTGACCTAGTCCTTTGTCATGGTTTCCAGTATGTGCTAGATAGGGCTCGGGGACCTTGTACTAATTATTGGCCTTTTATTCCTTTGACTGAAGGTTACTTCTTTTGTTTATGAGTTCTTGAAGATTTTAGTTTGCCAAAGCATCAATTTGTGCTCGTTTTTATACCATTTTAAAAGCTGGTGCCCTTCCATATTTTAATACATGTACAGTATGCCTACATTCTACATTTCTACATATATTCTACATTTCCGTAGGAAAAAAAACCTGGTATGCACAATAAAGGTTTAGTCAACAACTTCTCATTATTCATCTTACAGCCCTCAAATTCTTAACCTTCTCTAGATCTTTGCTTTTCTCCAACTTATATGCTATGCAGTTTTGTAATTGTTCTAACAATGTTACCTGAGATAGGCAATTATTGAGTTGAAAACGGTTATTTTTTCAAATTTAAATGTGCCAAAATCAACTGTGTTGTGCACTGCTATCACAAGGAATACAGTGTAGAACGTCAACTCAAATCGGCACAGAAACCTACCGTAGTTCGAGAAGACTGCTTTTATGTATCTTGGTGGTAGATCCATGGAGGGGAGCAATTGTGGTGTAAAGGTTCAACTAGTAAATGACATAATTAAGCATGTCCTTTAGACAATGTCCAGTAATGAAACCACTAGTTTCCATGAAAACCACATGGTCTGACGTTGCCATTTACAAGGACGAAAAAATCTTCGTTGGAGAAAAGTTGTGAAGCATTGGTTAAACCATAAAAGCTTTGACTCTTTGAAATGGCCATCATAATCTCCCTAATCTAAATCCCATAGAACACACATGGGAAAAGCTGGATAGTCGTCGTGAAATACATAATCCCACCAATGCAATGTTTGAAAAAGTGACTTTCTGCGGAGTCACTTATTTCCATTTAAACCTTGCCATAGGGTGTGTTATTTTGCTCATGAAAATACAATGTACTGTTTTATGAAAATCTTTTGATTCCAGTATCAAGTGATGTATAGGTCTACCTTGATTCACTGCGAGTGTTGATTGATCTACTAGCAAACGTTTCATACTGTTTATGATAATCATTTACTGGCAGGTTCATTGTCAGGGAATTACTGCAGAGCAGTTTTTTCTGCATGCAACATTTTGGCATCTACATGTAGGTTTCTTAGAAATCTGCTTCATGATGTACTTTTTTCTGAGATGCTGGACATAATATAATAATGCAATGACTCCATAGCAAGATACCTGTGTCAAATTCGATTTCATGATAGTCAACCTACCGCCTATACCATAGCCCTACTGAGGTCTATGCATTTGTCAGTGTGAAGCCATGGGACATTATGGAAGGATATGAACGGAGTTGCTTGTGAAATTTTAAGTAATTCATCGTTAGTTCAACAATGTTTGCTCGTTCTCTACAGTGGCTGGACTGATTAAAAAAAATTATTTTGAGTAACAATAACAATGAATCATAGGATGATGCTTATCAGACTTGGGCTACAGTCCAAAACGAGAATTGGGGAAATATAAATGGTGGTGGAATCATAATTGACAAAGATGCAATAATGAAAAATAGTGACACAATATGTCTATTTGCAGTGTGGGTTACATATTTTTAGGCATCACACTCACATTTCTGAATTGTATAGCAAGTTTGTCATATTATCTTAGGGAAAGCTTGATGTCTACAAGGAGGAATCTGCCCAAGGAAAGGAACTAAATGATGATCAGAAAGTAAGAAATCTTACAGCATTTGTTGGTGTTCATTAAAATTGACTTAAACATAATTACGATGCATAATTTGATTAAATCAAACACTGGGATCATTATCCTGTTAATAGATTAGGCTTTTTGTTTTGGAAATACGAAGGTTAACTAGTCATAGACAAGATTTAGCAAATCTGGTTGTACTTGTTTCATCAAACTGAATTGCAATTTCATTAGTTTATTTGTGGGCTGGTCTAACTTGATGTATAGTTTGTGGGTTTCATGAATTTAATTTATAAATTGTTAGCAAGCCTATGTAAAATTAATATTTGTTAACAGGTCTAATATGACTTTGTCTTTAATGTTTTTCACAGAATGCGGTTATGCGGTATGAAGAGGTGGTGCAGAGCCTTGAGATGACACGAGAATTGCAAAAGCAATTTGTGCAGATAATTCAAGATGTAATTTCAAAATTTTCATGTCTGTTAAGAAGCTAATAAATTGCATTGACAATGCAATACGAATTTAATTACAGATATACGTGTTGACTGTCCCTTAATTTATGTATTTTTTGTGAGCAATAGGCTGTAAAGTCCAGTAAGAAGCAAGCCAAGCGGGATCAGCTGGAACGACAACTGCATGAACTTCAAAGGATTAAGGAGGTTCTGAAGATCCAGGATGTGCTCAGTGGAATGGGAGAGGAGCTTACTCGTTCAGATTTCCTTAATGGATTAAATGGTGCTCCTGTAAGTAATTGTTATGGGTATTCAGGTTAATGGCAATTTTGTAATATTTTGAGTTAACTTCAAATTGATTCACTGCTGAATTTGAAAAGGTATTGACTGAAGAAAATCTAACCCAACTTGATAAACTCTACAAGCTGATCACACCTGCTCATGAAGTTGATGAAGCAGGACAGACTTATGAGCAGCAGTTGGCAACTGCTGCTGAGCACTTGGTTGGTGTGCTTGATGGTCGAAATAAGGAGGTGTTGGGCACAACCTGTATCCATTTTTTATTGTTTAACAAACTATTGCTGATAAATAATATTGCTGTCAGCAGTTTTGTGAACCTTAATCATTACCAATAGACAAGGGATTGAAAGAACTTATTTTCCGTATTCACGACTGTGGATACTTCAACAAGGTCGAAAATCAAGAAGACGAAGTTGGTAATGGAGATGAGGAAGAAAATCAATGCACTGGTATGTTTTTTCTTTTTTTTTTTTTGGAAGTATGGAATGGAAATTGACGAAAAAACAAAAAAAACTATTTGATTAGGAGTCATGTTACAGGATGACTAAGTAAGACAGTTGTGTGAACATTTATCGTGGAAATAGTATAACAAATAAATGTTAAAAAATTGTAAATGCCACATTGGTATGCCACGTATGTCTAACCAGATTAGCTTATTTTTAATTCCAAAAATCTCTAAGGCTTTTTATATTTCCTTCAGATGATGGCTTTGTTGAGAATGTGGAGGAAGGCGTTTCAGAAATCTTGGATGAAATTGAACAACTGGAAATTAAACAAGTACCAGAGGTGAGACATTTAAATCATGAAGTTATTTTAGTTTTAAGGCAGTAAAAGTTTCGTGGTACAGTGAGTTAGCATAATGAAAGAATGCAATATGTGTATTTTATTCATTTAGGTGATTTAGTAAGGCTCTAACCCTGAATTTATTATGGTGAAAATTGCAGTTGGTCACTTGCATGTACAATTTGAAAACTTTATCAGCTTTCTTGTTATGACAGTGCAACATTTGTGATGGGGGAATTAGTAATTTGTTTTTAATCACAAGGTGGTTGTACAGATTTCTGAAAGGAGAAACTGAAAGAATGACATTTAGTCCTTGCATGTAGAACAGGTAGGGCTATATTTCTACACGTTGAAGATCACGGGTGGACACATTTCTGACAATAACATGGTTTATAGTTAACCCCTCAATAATTCTCTCCAGGGTTCGAACATCAAAAATGGAATAACGTTCTTCCACTTGCACTAAAGCAGAGACTAGAGCTTGACTAAATCTATATTAATAGAAATGCCCATATTATTTTACCTAACGACATGTATCATTGTGAAAGGGTATTTGTAGACAAGTTTGGGCGCATCCCGACTTCTTCCCAAAACATATTCAGTCATTAACAAGATTTTTTTTTAAATTGGTGTTCACATTAGGGGAGACGTAATCCAACCCGAGCCCAATAATCACGTCTTTAATGTGCCTCCTGCGCCCAAACACGTTTTATGGCAGGGAAGGATGCTGCAAGATGCTGTCCACGTTAAGCAGTCACCAGTTAGTTGAAAAGATTAGTCAAATTGGAGAAGAGCGTTTTTTCAAACTGGCTTTGGCACATTGCCTGTCATGAATTAATACCCAATACTGCATGTCATCATTTTTTTATTTTTAGCTCGTTTACATCATTTGATATCATGCTACTTACTGTACCTAGAAAACTAATGTAACTGCAATTGTTTTGTTATACTCGAGGAAAACGTTTTGTATTTTGACATCTATGATAATTCTTCTTGGCCAAGTTATTCTGTTCCGATCAAGAATGAATGTTAACATTATTTCTTCAATTTGGTTTGCATGCATAGTCTATTGAATGCTTCATTCGTTGATGACGTTAGATGGTAATTAGTCTCGTTTTTGAACGAGTGAGAAAGAAATTTAACCAGTTATTTGCATTAACCTACACAGTTAAGAATAACAAACAAGGCCAACTAAATAGCCTGGCTATAGAAGAATCGTAATGCAATTCAATTTTTCTTTTGCCAACCTGTATTGAAATTAATCGTTGAGTATTGGTTAAAAGGTTGTCTTATGAATTTCAAATTACAAAAACATTATTGTTGCAAACTTAATTTTTGAAGTTATTTCACCAATTACAATTTAAACGTGCAATTAATAAAATGTTTGAGTGGAACACTTGTTTTTAACTTGAGCTGTGTGTGCTTATTTCGTTTGAAAATGAGATTTCACAATGGTGTAAGGAAGGAAATGCTGCATTTATTAAAGAAGCAGAATTTTGGCTACAGCTTAATATAGCCCCAATGTCATTTGATGCGGTGAAACTTGTCTGCTTAAAAATTTGGTGGAATGTAATCTTACATTTGCTATTAATAATTAAACAAACTTTCCTATGAAATTCGTTGCTTTCAATTAAGAGCAAGATGTTAGGAATAAAAGATTATAGAAAGCCTGGTGGGGATACTTGAAGAGCAGGTACATAATATTTAACACGTTAATTAATTTCTTTCAGGAGAGTGCACCCACTCTCAATGTGGACACCTCTGTACAACCGGAGAGCTGCATTGTTGAACAGATTGTAAGCCCAGATGACAATTCTGTTTTTTCCACATTCACACATAACCGCCCTTATACGGAAGTTATTTCGGGCTCTCAAGGAAGCTTCAATTTTCTTCAGGAATCCCAGATTGATCTTGAATGTAAGTTGAATAGAGTGCATGAGGAAATGTTAATGACTGAATTTGGGGATCATTATTATGTTATTATATAACAGGTGTTAGTGTAAACAGTATATCTGAGTAAATCCAATTTATTGCCGCATTTTTCACAATGCTTGAAAATTCAATACACATAATAATCACACTGATTGGTAGTGCAATGATACGAAGATATTCACTTGTGGTTAGGTTTTTCAACCTGTAGCACAGCTGCAATTAACTATCCGAATTAAATGCCTTTTCCTTATACTCTCAGCTCCCCACATGGATCCTGCTGTTGTGGCAGCTCACCCAATGGTTCCCTCATCAAGAGCTTATCAGTCAGTGGAGGCGTTCACACCAGCATATCAGAGTCAGCATGTTGGTAATGACCAAACTATTGTGAGGGGAGGTAGTCCTTCTGCTAACGTACCTCCTACACCACAGGTATGCTAGTTTTACAAATTGCCAAGCATTGGCACTCCTGCTACATTGTATTGGTCTAACTCTAGCTCATGGCTTAGAACTAAACATTGTCGGCCTTGTTTTCATCTCCAATCTGCATGTGTTCAACATGGAAGTCGGGTGATTAAATCTAATTAAGCTATGTTGGGATCCACTTTTATGCAGGGAAAGCACACTGTGCTTAACTTTCAAAAAGTAATAAATTAACAGATGAGGGCGTTAAATTTGTATCTAAAATATGTCGGATTACAAGTGTGTGCAGTCAAACACTTGTTAATCAATAGAAATTTATGACATTATTGGCAATTCGTTTTTATTTGCAGGCTGCTCAATATGTGCAACAAATTCCAGCAATTCAACCTACTGACTTCAGGTATGTTTTATTATGGTTTCAATGTATTTCTTTTGCACCTTGTGTCCAATTTTTCCTTCCCTGGCCTGCTGGTAACTTATGTTCAAGGAGGTCATTAAAATAACTTTCAATGCACAGAAAAGTATTGGACAGGCTGACTCAGAAACTACCATAACCACATAAAATCTACGATGTAATCTAGATATTCGTTCTATGTAAAATCGATAATTTATTACCAATTTCATCAACTCTTGTTTTTTCATCTCCAGTCAAATCCCAACTCAAACATTCACTAACCAAAACTATGTCACAATGCAAACGTACAGCACAGCTGTTTATGGTCAAGTACCGGCTCCGACAGTTCCACAAGCAGGTAAAATGTCCTCCTTTAGATTGACGTGACGTTAGTGACCTTTCTGAAGCTTTTGTCTGACCTTCTTGTTTTATTCAGCTGTCGTCAATGGACCCCCTCCGAGTATTGGCATAATTGGAACAGAGCAGCCATCGGGCATTCCGGAACCAAAGAAGCATTATATGAATGTGAATGCTACGGCATTCGAGTCGGTGGCATACAAGCAAACGTCAGCTGATGAACAGGAACCTGAACCTAACAAGCCATTATCAAGCCAGACAGGTGTGGAGGCTAGTGGGGATGGTCAAGACGATACATCAACATTTCCTTCACAGGCTGATCCTGATGGTTAGCTATCATGAGTAATGTACTCCTTTCTGCTGTATCCCTGGCCTTGCACAAGCTTAATGGGCTTGTTTCTTGCAATTCCAGTCTCGGCCGGTTTCTCCAGTGATTCGAGCCCGCCTAACAGCTTCCAAAGCAGAACAGGCTTCAATACTGGTGGGCGTAACAATGGAGGAGGAAATCGGGGAGTTCCAAGAGGTTCTCGCGGCATGACGAATGGCTATAGCGGGAGAGGGAATAGGCCCAATACAGGCTTTAGTAACGGACGAGGATCCAGTAGCTATCAGGGATATCGCCAAGAAGGCAACAATTTCTACCAAAACGGTTACCAAAGGGAAAACTTTGGAGGCCAGTCGAATTACAATGGCTTCAAACAGCGAGGAGGAGCAACCAGTGGCACCCGTGGCGGCCCACGGCCACCAAGTAAGCATTGCACTTAATTGCAATTTTAAAGTTTCCTGACAGGCTTGTCTGATGAGTTTAAATTAAGACTGTGGTTTATTTGACCTCACTTACTAAAGCAGATTTTGTTTAGCTTCCCGAGGAAACGGCAACAATGGCATGCCCCGCGGTAACCCGCGTGGGGCCTATGCCAAGACCTCAGTGTAGCTGCAGTAGACCACACATTTCATGGGAGGACCATCACCTGGTATCAAATAAGTGTCGGCCTATTTTTATTTACGATAAACCTAACATAAAGAAAGCCCCATTTGGTACAAGCGTCTCCCTTCGTTATCGCCGCATGCTGCATTTCACTCTTTGAACGTCAAAATGCAGCCTTGGAACTGTGAAGTGAATCCCGTTTCCATGGCTTCCTTTGCTGGACATCATTTTGACATTGGCTTTCTTGTGCCATGGCATGAGTAAGAAGGCAATTTTCATATGGCAACAACACCTATTTTTCTTTTTTTTCTCTCCATGTATCCCCACCCTCCAAATGCTCTTACCATTCACGTTCCCCACCTCAGCGCAACCGTAAACAACGAAATGAAATTCAATAATTGCTGAATCAATGCAGTCTTGCGTACCAGGCGTTATCACTAAATTACTTATTCCGATCTTAGTCTAATGCGAAATTTTTTGCAGCAGGTATTTGGACATGCTAAACGACTTTTTCTAAGATACCGTTCCTATACAATTGTCTGCATCACTATTTTTCATGCTATGCATACTGAAAAATTGTATTCTACAATTTTGCCCAGAGGCATTTCAAACTATGTCTGCTTTTTGTATTCGCGTAATTCGAAAACATAATTTTCCTTCTTTTGTGTTCAGACATGCACTGTTGCATATTTTAATTGGCATTTCAATATCTGCGAGCTTTAATGTTGCTTTATTTTTCTGCTGTAACTGTGACTTCTTGTCACTAGACAAGTCTTTCTGTTGGGCCAATTACAAGACTCAACTTTTTCGTTGCCCCAATATTTTTTAAGTTAGCAAACCTGCAGAATTTGGTTGATTTTGAAGATGCTTTGATATAATTTGAGGCTTAAGCTTGGCTCGAGTTCCTGCCAATGCAACACTAGAGAATCCACATGCCATATGTTATGTGACGCAAGCTTGCTGGCACTAAACTTTTACTTTTATATTTTAAGCGCTCTCGACCCTTTTCTGAAATTTATACAACGTACATTTTCGATTGCATTCTGCACTATCGCCATTTAATTTGTGCTGGCAATTTTATTCCAAGGGCCCATGTTTGTCAACCCTAAGATTCTGTTCCAAGACCAAAAAAATTGTAAGTTCCCTCAAAAGTATCTGTTCGTGGTAACCGTTTTTTTGAAACCAGCAATTAAATGTTATTGAGCATAAATATGTGAATTGTCATTTTTGGTAATGGTATCATTGCGACAATAGTTGTTAATTGTACATGCTATGTCATTCACCTCCTTTATCTCCCAAACCGTTAGGGCTACACCCTTGAAATTTTGCTGGCATGTACCTTAGGTTCCAAGAGCCTTGATAGCAAAGTGTTTTCTTTCGTATTACCCCCACTATTGAAGGGGACCGCATGCAAACGAACTTGCACGGGTGCCTCTAGTAACATGTATAAGAGTTCAATTTCAGAGCATCACGATTGCGATGTTTCAGTAAACATTTTTGCCTGTGCCCAACATTAATTGGCACAGGCAATCTTTTGGGTTTTGCATACTGTGCATGTACAGATGTACAAGATGTTGGCATGCAGTACATGGCCAACATCTAGCCTACATATTCAGTTACTCCTGGGATAGTAAGGCATAACAAGTGTACATGTACCTAAAATGCTCAGTTTCTTCTGCCAATTTCATGCAGTTGAGTTTAGATAGTAGGCGCCTTACTGCTCATAGTCTACACTATAGAATCATGCCTCCTGGTCTATATATACACTGTATATGTGTGTATATATCACGTGGAAGTTTTAGCTACAGTGAGCAGCTTTTTAAATAATATTGTAAAAGCAAAAAATGTTTGCAAAAGCTAAATATTTTATATTTGAGGCTACACATATCCCCATACTATGTGAATGGAGAAGTTTGACGATTATAAATCGAAATGAAGAACTGAACCACTGAACTGATGAAAGTTGATGCACGTCTGGTGGAAAAAGCGCTGTCATCTGACGTTAGGTGGCGCAGCAGCGCCACGTGGGCGTTGCTGCTTTCTGTATTGAGTGAGTTCAATCGTGGATTCTTCAATTCAAATGTCTATAGTACTATTTTTTGTTAACAACGATGTATGAAGATATTGTGAGAAGTATAGAAACAGCTATTGCAAATGGAAGAACTGACATAGTACTGGCCTTAATTGAGAATTACAAGAAATGTAAGTCACTGTTCTGGTACATGTAGGCCTACTAATGATGTACATGTACGGGTACACCGTATGTTGTGGCTGCTGTAGCCTATGTGGCACAACGGTATTCTTTTTCATTTAATTTAGCCAAAGATGCAGACAAAGAAGAAAGTCCTTTAAAATCGTTCTTGAACAGCTATCTTAGTGATGGAGGCTCGTTTTTACAGCTGGCTACCAAGGTAACAATGTAGTGTTGATCAGCTGATTCTGTAAACATTATACATGTACATGTATGTAACACGGATACCGTGTCGTACTGTATTATTGTTATGCCAGTCACTGTATATTATGGTTATGTGTGTGTTGGAAAGGCCCCACTTGCTCGAATTCCTGAAACATCTAGTACTTGCTATACAACTGTAGCACAAGCTTAAAAATAACATTATCAGGTATAGCTACCCAGGTAGCACACCGACCAAAAAAAGACGTCGTAGGACGTCCTTTTTTGGTCGGTTTTTCAAAAAGACGTCATC